>JAVLVB010001056.1:826770-890818 GCA_032876305.1 Orestias chungarensis | reverse complement strand
GTGTCATCAAGAAGTTTAAAGCCCATGGCACTGTGGCTAACCTCCCGAGATGTGGACGGAAAAGAAAATTTGACGGGAGATTTCAACGAAAGATCGTGCGGATGGTGAATTAAGAACCTCGACTAACATCCAAACAAGTTCAAGCTGCCCTGAAGTCCGAGGGTACAACAGTGTCAACCCGTACTATCTGTCGGCGTCTAAATGAAAAGGGACTCTAGGGTAGGATACCCAGGAAGACCCCACTTCTGACCCAGAGACATGAAAAAGCCAGGCTGGAGTTTGCCAAAACTTACTTGAGAAAAGCGTTTTGTAAGAATGTTCTCTGGTCACATGAGACAAAAGTGGAGCTTTTTGGGAAAAGGCATCAACAGAGTTTACAGGACAAAAACCGAGGCCTTCTAAGAAAAGAACACGGTCCCTACAGTCAAACATGGCGGAGGTTCCCTGATGTTTTGGGGTTGCTTTGCTGCCTCTGGCACTGGACTGCTTGACCGTGTACATGGCATTATGAAGTCTGAAGACTACCAACAAATTTTGCAGCATAATGTAGGGCCCAGTATGAGAAAGCTGGGTCTCCCTCAGAGGTCAGGGGTCTTCCAGCAGGACAATGACCCAAAACACACTTCAAAAAGCACTAGAAAATGGTTTGAGAGAAAGCACTGGAGACTTCTAAGGTGGCCAGCAATGAGTCCAGACCTGAACCCCATAGAACACCTGTGGAGAGATCTCAAAATGGCAGTTTGGAGAAGGCACCCTTCAAATCTCAGGGACCTGGAGCAGTTTGCCAAAGAAGAATGGTCTAAAATTCCAGAAGGACATTGTAAGAAACTCATTGATGGACACCGGAAGCGGTTGTTCGCAGTTATTTTGTCTAAAGGTTGTGCTACCAGGTATAAGGGTGAGGGTGCCAATACGTTTGTCCGGCCCATTTTTGGAGTTTTGTGTAAAATGATAATTGATTTTACTTTTTTTTCATTCTCTTTTGTGTTTTTTCATTGCAAGCAAAATAAATGAAGATATTAATACTAAAGCATTTGTGATAGCAATCATTTTCTGGAAGAAATTGAATATTATCTGACAGAATTGCAAGGGTGCCAATACTTTTGGCCAGCACTGTAAGACATAACTTATTTTAAAGGAGTAGCTTATTTCTAGTAGCAGATGAGCTTCTTGAAAGTTCTGTATGATTCTGCTAACAGGAACCGGAGGATTAATAGACATCCTTGATGGGATTGAAGAGGCTGTGTTTGTGATTCTTTAGGTGAGTGGGCTGGAGATGAGGAAGTGGATGGACGAGCTTTTTCCAATCATCATGGACATGCTGCAGGACTCATCCTCATTGGCTAAGCGGCAGGTATGAAGAACCAGCACATTTAGAAATGAACAGCCAAACAAAAATAGCTTTTAGACTTCAAAAAGTTTCCTCTGTATTAGTCTCCTGTATCGGCTGCGTTCATCCGCTTCTGGCTCTCCACCAGGTGGCGCTTTGGACTCTGGGGCAGCAGGTAGCGAGTACAGGCTACGTGGTGGAGCCGTACCGCAAATACCCCTCCCTCCTAGAAGTGCTGCTCAACTTCCTGAAGACGGAACAAAACCAGGGTATCAGGAGAGAGGTATGCAGAGACGCAAGCAGACATGTCACAAAGTCATTGGATCTTTAAACTGACTTAAGTCTTAAGATCTTGAGTTGTGAATAAATAATGAGCGCATTTATTTAGGTCACCACTAATTCTGATCTATTGGAATAAAATTGTGAGGTAAAGCAAAGATATTCTTCCAAATAAAACTCTGAAAGATGTGATGTGCGTTTGCTCCTTGAAAGCCACATGTTGTTGCGAATACGGCCGCTGTGATTCCACCAGCTGTGGACGTCCAGGGAGTTTTTCATTTGCACAATTGCCCGAGTCAATTTCATGAAGAATGTCTAAACATACATTTGCAAACCTTGCCGTAGTTTCTTAATTGGAATTCGGTCTGGACGTTGACTTCGAACAGAACGTCGGCCGTAGCTCCAGCTGGGTTTTAGAGGGATGCTATCCAGCTGGAAGGTGAATCTTTTTCTCAATTGTTTTACAGCCTCTAGAAGGTTTTTTTTCCCCCCCAAGGGTCGTCCTGGATGAAATGCAGCTCTGCCCATCTTCCTTTTCAGCTGTTTCCAGCTGATGGTGGATTATTAAACTCCTCCAGAATGTTTCTCTTTCATACTATCTGCGTTCCTTGGTTTTACTTACTCATTTATTACTCAGATTTTCTGTAACGAGCTTCTAAGGCCTTAACAGAACATTTAAATTCATACTTTAATTATTAACAATTTTTTTCTGACATCTGGCTTCACTTAAGTTTATTTAGTGGAGTCATTTTTTTGTGAAAGAAAAAAAATTTGAAAGTCAATACATTATTTTCCTTGCACTTTGTGAAGCTATGTGAGCTTGTTCAATTACTGTGGATTGGCAATTTCAAGCTGCAGTGATTGAAAGCAAAGCTCAAAAGAGCGGTGTTGGGTGTTCCCAGCACGGTTTAACCCCAGGGCTGTCTACTGTCTCCGTTCCAACAGGCCATCCGTGTCCTAGGTCTCCTCGGCGCTCTGGATCCGTACAAGCACAAGGTGAACATCGGCATGATCGACCAGTCGCGCGACGCCTCTGCCGTCAGTCTCTCCGAGTCCAAGTCCAGTGAGGACTCGGGTAGGTCCCGTCTTGTGTTACCGCTGCCGCCAAGTGTTTTTCTCACCAAGAGCCACATTGCGGGTTATTTTAGCCTTTTATTAGCGTTCCTTGAAATTTACTGCGGTATCAGATTGTCTGGAAATGTCATGAAGGCTCTTTTTCTTCAAAACCGCAAATCAAACCACTCTCTGACATGTGAATCAATTTCTTGCTGTATTTTCTGTTAGTCTGGTGAAAAATGTTCCACCATCTGTGTAGACTTCATACTTCTTGGACTGCTCGTACCCGATGTATCAGGACAAACACGTTTTAATCAGATTTATGTAGTTTAAAAAGGGCAGTAGACCATCTGATCTTAATCAATGCTACAAGGCAAAAACATCCTAACCAAAATTTATCAAAAACTTATGTAAACTGTCAAAGAATGTTTCTCTTTTTAGAGTTTTCTTCAGTTTAGATTATACGTCTCTCAGTTAAAACCATGTATTATCTAATAAAGCAATATCACACGAGAGGGAGTGCTATATCTGTGAATATTGGCACTGGTGTGATTCGGTCGCAGTCAATCACACGTGCCGATATTCACCGACATAGTATGACCTCGAGTGTGATTTAGCTTTTATACAACAGTTCTACAAACACATTTTATTAGTTAGCAATATTACACCACAAAAGATTGTGATTTATTTGTTTATTTGATGATCTGGTGGCGCCGCCAACAAAAATAGTTCCTCGACAACGAACGGTAACATTTTCTGCACTCAAGCTACTTTGTATCATTTACATTAATCTGAATGCTTCCCTTGTGCAGTCACTGAAGTACGAATCGACAGAAGGACGCTTTGGTGGCATGAGTCCTATTTCTGATGTGTTGATATCTCCATCAGACAGCACGTTGCTCATCTTTTCCGGCTCTCCATAGATGGTCTCCAGTAACTTTTTAGCGAGGTTTCAGACCTGAGAAAGGAGTTCTGTTTAGATATGTATGTTCTGCAACACGTTATTATATTTGACATCAACGTTAGTTTTTATAAAGAATCGTCACCTATGGCCATCCACTGCCATGATCTCCCTCGCTTCGAGTCCCGCATCAGACGGTTTCTGGATTGCTGTGGCTCTCAGGCTGTGGTTGGTGTAGAGCAAGTGTGTCCCTGCCTCCTGGCACATCCTGGGTAACATCTGTGACAGCTGGTTTACTCCCAGAGGAATAGCAGAATGCCTTTATTACCCTCTTTGGTTGCAGATACGGGGCTTTTGCATCAGGCGGAATTTTGCTCAGATATTTTTCGAGCGATGTGACCGGGCAGAGAGCATCTCCTCGCTCCTCATACATTGCGCCCCTCCGGTTTTCTCTGTCTCTCTCCAGTGGGTCTTTATGGTTCTTTGTCTCTTCATTGAAAGACATGGTGAAATATTTTAGCTCCACTGTCATCATATTTGACATATCCCCTCTTTGCCCCTGCGTCCAAAGTGTAACTGGATGTCATACCAGACTTTGTTCAACAAACCTTTTGGGTTGTCAGGACTCAGCGCTGTGGAATACTTTAAGACCTGCTGGTCTTCACGTGAGATCAGGGGGTGGTGTGTTGTTTTGTCTTTCCCTGCCCTTCTTATCTCTTTGAGGACTCCTTTGAAAACATTGTTTGCTGTGATAAACTCAGCGTCCTGCATTATATTCCACGATCGGTTAACGAGGTTCGTTAATATAAAGGTTTAGTCCAGCCCGAAGTCCAAGCTAGCTACTGACACTGTACAACTCCCCTTTCGTTGTCCTGATGGAGCCATAAAACTGCCTCAACACTGTGTTCAGCTCAGTCTTCTTAACTGTTTAGAAGTCAATCTTGACATTTTTTACTTTTAGCCATGACAGAAGAGAGTTCAATGCCCAATTCGTCTGCCTTACTGTGTTAGGTTCATTTCGACTCTTCTCCAATTTGTGGAGGTCAGCTGATGCCACATCACCACACCTGATTTGCTCTCTGAGATCCTTTTGATCCTCCTCTGAATCTGATGACCATTCATAATTAAGATCAAATGTTACTTTTGGATATATATCCATCTTTGCGGTGCTATTGATATTAAAAACAGATGAACGTTAATTAACTGTTCTGGTGTAGTGGAGTGAAACACCTGTGAACAGTCCGTGCTGTTATCGGTGAATATCAGCACTCATGGAAAGTCTCTCGTCCAATCAGATTGCTCGGTTTTGTTTCTTAAAGACAATAAATGTATGCAGACAAACGTGGCCCTGTGTGAAGACAGCTACATCCTTATTAAATCGTGTTACGTTCACTGTGATTGGACACATTTGTTTGAAGGCTGGGGTTAAATTTCCCCATCTACCTGCAGGCCAAATTACTGCCACACCTGTTGGATCAAATAAACAGAACCAGTCTGACAACACGAAGTAAGCTGAATGAAGTGCAACACATCATTCCCCGAACTAAAGAAATACCTCATCAGATGAGAACCAAAGCTATTGATGTCAATCAATCTGGAAAGGGTTACAAAGCTGCTGTTAAATGTTTAGGACTCCAAGGAACCAACAGTATCCACATAAGAGGAAAACATGGAACAGTTATGAACCTGACCTAAAAAAAAAATCAACCAAAAAAGTCCAGGAACCCGGCACGACGTCGAGAAACACTGCAGGTCTCCTTTTATTCACCTTGCGTCACAAGTCATGGTTAAGCAATAAGGAAATAGCTTGACTAAAATTACATCTGTGAGATTGAATCCAAATACTTTATTTATCCCAAAGGGACTTTAAATACTCCCCACAAGGACAAAATCAGTGGTGACCAAAAACACACAAAGGTCCGTTTCATGTTAACCAAAAACAGCTTGATTATATGGACTCAAGAGAAAGAAAAAGTGAAAAATATTAAAAGGTGTTAAGTCACATTACATGTGGCATAAAAGAACAACATACTATTAACGTCATACCATCAGTAAAACACACTCATAGTGGAGTAATTGTGTAAGAGCGGTTCATTTCTTCTCGACTTGGACATCTTTTGTATTTGGGGACCCGTAAGTTCAGTGATCCGTCAGAAAGTCCTTGTTAGGAGCAATGGTAATGATTCAGTCCCCATTTCTAACTCATAATTACTCTCAAGTCAATAAAAAAAGTGTTTTCCATTTAGCTAGTCAAAGTCTGGATTTAAATCTGATTGGGCTGCAACAACTTTAAGAACCAAGTTATTATGTTTAAGAGTCTTTTTTTTTTTTTTGTTACACAGACTCAGATTTGTTTTAAAGTTTTTCTTATTACCAGACAGAAAAAAAAATTGTAAATACAGTTTGTATTTGATCCGATTGTCTTGGATATTGAATTTATTTCTGAAACCTTTTAACACAGTTGTAGCTTGAAAGTCAGATACGATGTTCAATTGAAGTATATATATTTTTCACAACATCCACTCTTGGATGTGGTGAAATGGGCCCACAGCAAGACTGAGGCATTTGACCACAAATCTAAAAATTTATTTTGCACAAGGAGGTCGACGCAGAGTAGAACGCAGTTATTTGATGCAAGGATTGGAGAATTGTAAATCCTACCAGAACAAAAGTAGTTTGATTAGATGACAGAATAAAAAGAGAATTTGTCAGTTTTAACTGGTGGAAAATATCAAACACCGGGACAGAAAATAGGAGAATTTAGTTAATTTTTTATCCATCTGTTTTTATCAAAGATCAAATGATCAGTGCAGAAACTAGACCCCATGATGACGACATGCGATCGCAATCAGGCAATTATTCATTATTCACGACAGGCCTGCAAGTGTGTGCAGTCCAATTTTTAAATCTAGAGGGAGACTGCTTTTGCTTGTGTATATAAGTAAGTTGGTTAATATGTCTTACATGAACCATGGAAATATTGTCCAAAACCCCTTACTTGCTAGATTTTATAAATCTGCACCTCACTTGAAGAATATAAAAGCATGCAACAGTTTAAACTCTGTTTCAACAAAAGATTTGTTAAATCCATAATTGTAAAGCGGATGAGGAATTTTAAGAAGACATGGTAGCGAAAAGCAGAACACTCCGGAAATCTCCAAAAATACAAGTTATTGCATACATTTTTAAGACGTGGCACGGTGGGTAAGGAGGTAGGAATACATCCTTGTAACCGTTGGGTTGCTGGTTCAAACTCCACACTCTCAGTTGTGGCCTTGGGGTAAACTACTATGATGGACCTGCCTTGCCTCCTAGTGTTGATTGTACGGCAGCCTCTCTTGTCTTGCTGTGGCTGTAATTCGTAAGAGGTTTTGAACACCCCGTGTCATTTCCCTACCACTATTTTGCCATATAAGAAAAAAATCCTAAAGAAATGCATGAGTTTGTGTCTGTAGTAAAAGAAGTATCGAGACTGTCTGCGTTCACTGGCTTTTTTTTTCTTTTTTCTTACCCGTCCGGAGGTTTATCTCGTAAATTACGTCTGAACTTCTCATGGTACTCTCAGAGGACCAGGCTGGAGATTTCCTGCTCTCACTAACAGGCCATCATTTTACGCCATCTTGAGAATTCACGGCAGTGACAATAAAAAGGTTCGTCTGTCTTTTATCGCTTGAAACCGGACCGCGGGCCTCGTCATCGCTCCTTCCCTCACGTGTATCTGAGTACGACCTTGGACAGTACAGTAATGGTTTTCCCAGTTGGTTCTCAAACTAAATGCACCGTGACCGTAACTTGAGGTTGTATATCTGTTGGCTTACTTGTCGGGGTCACCGTCTGGGGCACAAGCGTCTTGGCCGGCGCTTGCCGTGTGTGAGAAGACACTGAATATATATGTTGCCTCATCGGTCTTCAAATTACACTTTTCACATCGAAATAAAGCACAGGACCCATAAAACCAATGAAATGCTGCTTCTTAATAGGTCACAGGGCTTTTTTATGGCACTGAGCTAGTTCATTTTTTCCTATATTGCTAAAGGCTAAATTATTACATTGTTGCCCTACTGGACTGCTTCAAGGCCACGTGGTGGGCTAAGATATTAAAGCATCTTAACACGTCTGTTTGTCTTTACTGCCTTAAGTTTGGAATAATAAAACGGTGAATAGAAAAGCTGCCTCGTTCTGTCTCAAGAGACGGCTGCACTTAAGAAAATAATGGTCGATTCCAAACATTTCTATTTTCAGATGTCTTGTAAACGTTATGAAGCCATCTTTGAAAAGTCCGATATTTTAAGTGAAATCACCTTGTGTTTGTGAGACGCTCCCCATTTTGTTCTCTACAACGGGAGAGACTTTTTTTTTTTTTACTTTATGTATTTTGCGGTTCTAAAAACCGTAACTGTATAAGAGTGGATGGCTAAAGCTAAGAATGTTCATCTCATACATTTCTGTCCATGTTCAGTTAAGATTGAGAGCATCAAAAAGCCTCAATCTGTAGTTGCTATTGCTACTGTTGCTATTAAAAGCGCATCTCAACAAATTTGCATAAAACAAGAGTTCATTTCTTTCAGTAATTCGGTTCACTAAGTAGAACTCAAACATTTAAGACATTGACTGTCGGTAGATAAAATTTATTTATGGCTTATTTAAAACTTGAACATTATATAGGAGCAATAGAAGATTATTTCTGATGCCTCGATTCATTACTTCAGAAGAGACCTTAAACAAGTATTGATTTGCATTTTTTTTTTTTTTACAGCTCACGTACATCTTGATTATCAAAATTAAAGAAATGAACACGTGTATAGAATATGAGTTTCACTTTGTAAAAATAATAATAATAATAATAATAATGCAATATTTGAATTGGTTGCCTGAGCCTCAGTCAGTTCAAGTGCTCCCTTCCTCCAGCGGACTACAGCACCAGCGAAATGCTTGTGAACATGGGCAACCTTCCCCTGGACGAGTTTTACCCGGCGGTGGCCATTGTCACACTGATGCGCATCCTGAGGGACCCGTCCCTCTCCAACCACCACACCATGGTGGTCCAGGCCGTCACCTTCATCTTCAAGTCGCTGGGCCTCAAGTGTGTCCAGTTCCTGCCGCAGGTCATGCCGACGTTCCTCAACGTCATCCGGGTTTGCGACGCCAGCATCCGAGAGGTGAGCAGGGAGGTGTGGGCGCTTAATAGGGCCGTTTGTTTCCTACTGATCAGCGGTAACATTCTACTCCGTTTTTGCTTGCAGTTCCTCTTCCAGCAGATGGGAATGGTCGTGTCCTTTGTGAAGATTCACATCCGCCCGTACATGGACGACATCTTTACACTAATCCGAGTGAGTAGCTCTGTCAACAACTTTCTTTGTCCTCCCCGGTTATGCAACCGTGTGACTCAGTCACACAGCTGTAAGCTATTAATTGCCTCCAGTGCCCTCCACTGTCATCATTTAAAGGATTTCAGCACATGTGCTGAAGAACCAAACTAACACGGCTAAAGAGGCTGAGCTTTTGCGTTTAGACAAACATACCAAATCCACCTCATTGTTTAGATCCAAACTTTCTGTCTCCGAAGTTCAGTTCCTTTGTCTGTAACTGATCCATCTAAGCAGTAACCATAGATCACTTGTGGCTTTCGCCCCTTCGTGTGATGTAGAGCAACTGCTAAAGCCATCGTGCCCACACTTGTACAAATACACTTGTCTAGCACATAATCATATCAAAAGGAAAATACTTTGCTTGCAATCGGAATCTCTGTAACCCCGTAAGTGAAACCTCCACAGTGGTAACTGCTTGTGATGGAAAGTAATTGAGAGAGCTACACCGCTGTGCCTCCCGTCCCAATGAGTTAATAAAGGGCAAACGAAACAAAGGATCTATTCATTATTGCTGCAGTTCTGCTTCTGCATCAAGATGAGGGGGCTGCTATAGCTATTCAGGATGGATTGCCACAGGCAGGGAGGGATAGGGGGGTTAACCTTGCCAGATCTCACAGGTGAAGCCCACGGACTGACTCTGACTGATCTCGTGACTTCAAGTCTTCCACTGTAACAGTCTTTCCTTTTACTTTTGATGTACAGCTGGGCCGTGCCCAGGTTTTCGGACGCAATATCACAAACACCAGAGAGACGCACAGTATCAGTTCCACCTGACAGGAAACTGTCTCCCTTTTTTCCTGCCATCTAATCTTCCTCTTTCCATCCGGCATCTGGAAGCTCAAGGTTTCCAAAGAAAAAATTATTGATGGAAACGCATTCTGACCCACTTCTACAAATTCAAAAGTCTCAGCTCTCAAATGGAGCGAAGTGGATGGATTAATGATTCGTGCTTACGTCTTGATAAATAAAAAATAGCATCGATAGGGGAATAATACACGAGCAAATGAATGAATCTCATCTTTAAGGATTTGGATTTGAAGAAACCTAAAAATTCATTTAACCTTTTTCCTGTTAGGGGGGAAAAAAAAAAAAAAAAGAGTTGGAGGAACTTAACCGAAGAAAGTTAAGCCGCTGTTTAGGTAAAAAATATATACTTCTAGATGGCAAACAGTTTTCTATTAGTAGACTAATAGAAAACCAACAGAACCAACATTGATGACATGCATGCTACTCATTTTGAGTAGTTGAATCATTGAATCAACTGAGAGTGGCATGTTCAAGTGAACTGTGTGAAGGTCAAGCGATGACATTGGTTATTTTATGACAAAGAAAAAACCCCAAAAACAAGCCACCAGCTTTATTTGAGGACAAAGGCAGCACATGTTGCACACTCTGATTATTCCGGACAAGTTTCAGCATCAAAGGCAGAATCAAAGAGTGGAGGAGGAGAAGATGAAGGATAGCCGGCTCCTCTAGAAAAAATGTCCAAAAGTTCAAATTGACCAGAAAGATTGAGGGAGAACATCCAAAATAAGTAAGTACTTCACCTTCGCGTCGTTAGATGCTTATATTTACTCTCCAGTTTGGAAACTGTGACTGGGTTTTCCTCTCTTCACTTTCTTCACCTATGATTCTGCGCAGCAAATTAAGATTATTATTATTATTATCATTGTAGATCTACAAGGTACAGTTCTACAGTAAAGCGTTTAAAATCTACTAATGTTCTGCGTTCTGTTCTAATTAATCACTTCCTGAAGTTGAACAGTACAAAGAGGTGGACCCTGACGCATTGGATCCCGTTATGGAGACACACATGGAGACACATGTTGAAAGATGGTTTGAATTTACCGTCTCGGCTCTTTAGCATCACCCAACTACAAATGTTGATTTCTCACTGTAGCAATGACAGGAGTGATGTGTAGAATAGCATATGACTTTGCTCTAATGAAGAGGTGTTCATTGTGATTCCCAAACAGGAGTACTGGACACCAAACAATCCCATGCAGAACACCATTATCCTCCTCATCGAGCAAATCGTGGTGGCACTGGGCGGGGAGTTCAAGCTCTACCTGCCTCAGCTCATCCCGCACATGCTGCGCGTCTTCATGCACGACAATAGCACGGGACGCAGCGTCACCATCAAGGTGAGTGAGACACGCGTCTCCACGCACTTGACCCAGCTCCTGTCAGTAGTACCGATCGAGTCAGTCGTGATGACAGTTCAGGATCTCGAAGAAATGGACTCATTTAATGTTGATTCATGCTTTTGACTCTCTGCAAGGCAGTTTTAAGAGACTTTTGTTTGTTTACTCATTAATGCAGACTGTGTGCCGTCTAACCTGAGGTGTAATCAAATTATGCCTCCGCTCTGTTTTTTGATTTACATGTAATTAAATCATGTAGCCCTGGGTAGATGCGCTTGGTAACTGATGCATAAAACATACGATGAGTTTTTTGCTTCTTGACATCACCATGAATTGTATTGATTGTTCTAGTATTTACCTTTCGTTTGACTTCTGAAAATGCTTGAAGTAATAACTGCGAGTTCTAGGCTGTTTTGGTGGTAATAATTGCATGAAAGATAAAAGAAAATTGTATTTAAAAATGTTGCTGGCAATACATGCTGTTCAGAGCTTTAGTAACACAGTTGCTAATCTAATAGTGGAACTCATTAATTGCCAGATACACTGCCATAGTAGTGCATCTTTACCTCTAGTAGGCATTTCATTTTTATTTTTTAAATGTATTGATGTTTCGATTAGGTCTTTGAAAACGGTTGTTAAAAATTTCAACAGTCCAGTCAGTCTTTGAGGCTTGCAAGCATAAATTAAAAATGTTATGCTTCTTTCTGGCATTTATTTATAGCTCAATCCTATCCAGTCACATTCAAAATTTCAGAAACCGGAATAACTGTCTTTCCAATTAAACCAGCAGATCCCGAGCAAGCATATGGCGACGGTGGAGGGGAACAACTTAGGTTTAACAAAAAGGAACAACCAGCCAATGGCTTAGTGGGCCTCATTCATTTTGACAGGACACAAATGAGCCCCAAACCCTGGAATACTTTGTATACAAAGAAAGTAAATAAAGTTAATTAAAGCAACGCCCCGGTTTTCAATATAACCGTATTTTACGAAACACTTTAGTCTTACCGGGTTTACAGAGTGTCTGCCTCTTTATGTGAATAAAGGGAATAGTAAACATTAAATATGCTCTTAGTGGTAAATGAGGAGGAGTAAAGTTCAGGAGCCTTTTATTAGTAGTGGTTCATAAAACTAGAATTTTCAGACGGCAATGTTTTTTGTATTTTTAATTTAAGGGGTTGAAAGTGTCTCATTCTGTTCATCGTAAATTAAACACCTACAGAGTCTAGATCATAATTCAGATTTTATATGCCGTTCATAAACGTCTCATATTGCCAGAGGAGACTTTGTTTAGAAACCGTACCGTTGTTACTTTCCACCCTGAAAGTCCAACGTTCAACCAGAAGCCAAATTTACTGGGACGCTGTTTTACGTTTGCGGTTTCCATCAGCATCCACCGAGAACCTTCAGGTTCAGGCTTTTCACTTCCAATATGGCAGTTCAAAGGCAACATAAATCTGGAAGCAGCGCGCTCTTTGGTTTCAGCGCCCGCTGCCAGCAGTTGTCGGGTGTTCCCCCATAAATGCTAAATCATGGTTTTTGGGCACGGCGCATAAACAGACTCACGAGTAGCGTAGGCGTTTACTTCAGACTCCTCTGACGCTGTAGTCTCGTGGCGTTCCCAGTACTAGAAAAACGTAATCTGTCAAACGGGACTGTCTGTAACCTGGTAAGTCTGTTTGAAGCCTCATCTCTGCAACCAGGGGGAAGGGGGGGGTCATGATGGGTGGAGAATCACGTTACCCTCTGGACCAAACGGAGAGAAGAAACAAAAACATCCTTCCATCATTTTATGACGCTGTTCAGCTGAGAATCCACCACGCTACCCCCCCACACACACACATGCACGGATACGCTCACAGCCATAAATACTTTCACGCCGTCACCCTCGACTTCCTGCCGTCTCGCCTTGCGAACCTCAGACGTGGGTCAGTGGTGGAGAAGTGCTGGCGGTACGTGTGTCGGGATGGCTCGTTCCAGAACGCCGCGTCTTCTCCGAGCCTCTTCGCCCCCCGATCAGTCTGCATTCCTCGCACCACACAGGTTTTTTTTACAGTTAACGCGCTCCAGACCATCTCCAGCTGGGTGAACACCAACCGGCCATTGTACAGTGTAAGGTTATTTTTCCATACATGCGTAAAACTACTTTCACACCCTCCCTGAAGATGAAGAAGGAAACAGATCTTAGTTTTTGATCTGTAATATGCAGACAGGCCACCGTGTATTGAAATGAATTATTAATGTTTATCGTGTTACGACTTGAGTGTTTTTATTGTGGCTTCATGTGACGAAACAACGTTGTTTTGTTTTTCAGTCTTCAAATAAGAACAGGTCACGCTCAGATTTAAGCAGCTGGGACAATCCGTGTTTAAGTTATTAGAACCTAATTTGATTTAGCGCCACAGTGGACTTTGACTAGACCAATTAAACATACTTTTCCTTTCTTATGAAGTCTTACAAGCTTCCCTGTTCCTGCTAAAGAAAAGCCTGTAGGGATTTTTAGTGTAGATAATTTTCTGTACACCAGACACTGATGCACTTCTTTGGCTCACTCTATCACCAGAAATCCCAAATAAACAAACACACACACAAAAAAAAACTAAAATTTGTCATTTTTGCAAACATTTTCTATCAAACAAATACAAACCAGTATTTCCTGCAGTGAAACGGCCTCATTGAAAGTCCTCATTTTAACGAGCTCTTGTTTGTTTGTTTGTTTTTTCCAGCTGCTGAATGCCATCCAGCTGTTTGGCGCAAACCTGGATGACTACCTCCACTTGTTGCTGCCTCCTATTGTCAAGCTGTTCGATGCCGCCGATGTGCCGCTCCAAGCCCGCAAGTCAGTGGCGCTCACGGCGGTTCTCATTACGTTTGAATGCCTGGTTAATTATGAAAAAAGGAAAAACATTTTAACACGAATACATGGTCGATGTTTTTGTGTTATAAGTTCAGCTCAAAACAGGAATTACGCTGGCTACTTCAGAGCAAAACGTATTTGGAATCCTAGTCGTATTTGCAGGCGTTTCTACACCATAAGGACTCATAGATGTTTGAAATCGATGTGTAAAGTAGTAAAAAAGTTTATGAAATTTCACCTTTTAAGGTGCAAGTCATAGAAAATTTTGTTTTTTAACATTTTTCATATAACATATATTGCACATATTTGCACACCAACAAATTTGTCGTTCAGTAATTTGTACTCCATTTGTTGTTTTAAAGCAGGAGAGTCAAAAACCATGTGCAGGTCTTCATCCAAATGTCCCTTTGTCCCTTGCGCTGCACTATTTGCAGGCCGACATATTGAAAGTCTTATGAGCTTTCATCTTTCACGCCCTGGGCACAAATAACATGCTTACAAATGATAAAGGTCACAAAGTGAAGCGAGGATGACAAAAGAGAGGAAAGAAGACAACAGACATTTATGGCAACTGATCTTGTCATCAGTGTTTACCAGTTTTCGCATTTCAAGCTTTTTGCCCGCATTTTGCAGCCCTTACAACAAGTACAGTCCACAGGCCCATGCTGCTGCAAACATTTAGGATTGTCCCTGTTTCTGCACATCAAAATCAAGCCTGTTGTATGAATTCATAAATTCATAAAATACCTATGAGAGTTTCAGCCTTTTGTTTCAGTTTTCTGTTAGTTGTTTCGCTGTTTTATACCTATCATGCTCTCTCGCCGTTTGTCTTTGCATCGTCCAGTATTCTAGCAGCTAAGTGCGTTTTTGTTCTTCCCCCCGGGTCAGGGTCGCCCTGGAGACACTCGACCGGCTGACTGAATCCTTGGACTTCACAGACTACGCCTCACGCATCATCCACCCGATTGTTCGGACGCTCGACAGCACGCCTGAGCTGCGCTCCACTGCTATGGACACCCTGTCCTCACTGGTGTTCCAGCTGGGGAAGAAGGTAGCCCCCATCAGTCTCTTTGGCTCCCCCCCTTTTTTAAAAGCAACCATTACGCCTGCTGGCTCACATGAGCGCTCGGTCTGTATTGCTTCCTGTCAGACTGCTTATGTCACTGAGCTTTTTCCCAGCGTGAGGTGACGTTTATGACTGGATGAGGTCACATTTAGCCTTTGCTCTCCACACAAGCCTTCTAGTTTAAACCCCTTAAACACTTGCATTGTTTTGAGGTCTAACCTCCGAAACAGCCAGGCCTTGCTCTCAGCCGCGCATGCCAGCGAATCTTGCCGGGAAAGCCTTTGATCCGAGGTTCAGCGCCTCATGCTGGTTCACTTTGTGGCCGAGGCTGTGATTGGCTTCAGACTAAACCGCACAAAATACAAGATGACTGTTGTTTACTCTTGTCTCCAGTACCAGATTTTCATCCCCATGGTAAACAAAGTAATGCTGAAGCACAGGATCAATCACCAGCGCTACGACATCCTCATATGTCGCATCGTGAAAGTAAGTAAACCCCAACTCAACCGCTCCCATCTGGTTTGTATATGTATTTCTCTCTGCGACGCCACATGCCTTTAAAAAAAGAAAAGAAAAAGAATGACATTATCATAAAATAAACATGGTACGCGCCAGGCTGTGTTTATCAACAGCGCCGCTGGGAGGAAGCGTTTCATAAAACATGCTGTGGCGCTTTGATCGACTGTTTGAATGTGTGTGGCCTGTTTGTGTGTGGCCTGTGTGTGTGTTTGTCGTTTATGACAGGGCTACACTCTGGCAGAGGAGGAAGAGGACCCTTTAATCTTCCAGCACCGCCAGATTCGGGGCAACCAAGGCGACGCTCTGGTCAGCGGCCCCGTGGAGCCCGGCCCGATGAAGAAACTCCACGTTAGCACCACCGCGCTCCAGAAGGTGGGGACGGATGACAAACGTTTCCTCTCGCCGCAACAATGCATTCCTGTTTAGTCTCCCGTAGTGACGGATTGCAGTTTGTTTACTGGAGTCTCCGCTGGTGTTGATGCCGCGCGCAGTAAACAGCGGCGACTCCCAGCCCACAGTTTATTTCTGCCAAAGAAATATGAATCAACAAAATCGGCAACGAGTTAAAAGGAAAAAAGAAAAACCCCCAATCAAAACGAGCAGCAGGGCTCTGCAGTTTGCAGGGGCTCTCTTTCAGAGCAAACGGGGTCACGGCGTGGTTTGGTGCTGCTGGTTTCAATATCCTCAGGTCTGGAAAAGCTGATGCTCCCACGCAGTTCCTAGCGAGAGCTGAATTCCACCGTTTTGACTTTCACAGGCCTGGGGTGCCGCTAGGAAGGTGTCCAAAGACGACTGGCTGGAGTGGCTGAGGCGTTTGAGCGTGGTCTTGCTCAAAGAGTCCTCATCCCCCGCACTGCGATCTTGCTGGTCTCTGGCTCAGACATATATTCCTCTTGCCAGGTACAAAGTGACTGACATGTCTACTTTTCAACCTCCACCTCTTCTGCCTTGTCTGGGCTCTATAACATTCAACAACTGTTATAAACAAAATGTTAATGTATTCCCATATATGGATATATATAATTTTTTGTTTTTTTTAAGGAGGTACATGCAAATTTGAACCTCTGTCTGCACATTTTGACGCCTCATCTCTTTCTTCTGGCTCTTGTTTACTTCACAGAGACCTGTTCAATGCTGCCTTTCTGTCCTGTTGGTCCGAGCTGAGTGAAGACCAGCAGGATGAGCTCATCCGCAGCATCGAGTTGGCGCTCACCTCCCAAGACATCGCTGAGGTCACGCAGACGCTGCTCAACTTGGCGGAGTTCATGGAGCACAGTGATAAGGTTAGCGTTAGCAGAAAAATCGCTGGATATGCAGCCCAAAAAAAAAATTAGGAAATATAAACATTGTTTTTTAAATTATCCAACGTAAAGTCGCGAAAAAATAGGGACACCTCAAAATTTCTAGTCTTGGAAATTATTAAAAAAATTGAGATTATTTTTTATTTATTGTTTTGACCCTGATACCCTTAAAACTATAGGATTTAGTATTTGCCCTTACACAAGATGCCCTTCGTTTAGAACGTGCAGCAAATTTAGTGAATATATCTTACACACACTCCCAAAAACAGCAGGCTGAAAGAATACAGCCGTTTAATTTACTTTCAAAATAGATCAGTTCAGGTGAATTAGACATTTTGAGATTTTCACCAGTAACTATTGACCTGTAAGACTTTGTGTAACTCTGTATAGTGAATAAATTGACTTTATTTCCTGAGGAAGCTAAAATCCTTTGGTTTGCAGCATGATTTTGCAGCTCTTCTGTAAGTCTATTGTTGAGAGTGTCGTCTCCTCTGCCATCATCAGTACGGGCAGCAGCACCAGAGCAAAGGACCTAAAAAGGACCAGCAGCCTAGTAAAGAAGGCCGGTTCTGTTCTGGGGACAAATATGGAATCTCTGGAGTTGATGATGGAAAGAAAGATTTTACATAAAATCAACCAAATCATAGATAACCCTGAACATCCTCCTCATGAGACCTTTACTTCAAAAGAGTCTCTCCAGTCAGAGGCTTCTTCAGCTTACTTGCAAAACAGACTGCCACAGAAGATCTTTCCTGCCCACAGACATCACCACCTACAGCAACTCTTTAAAGTTAAATGAGATACTCCAACAACATTTAATTTTCCTTTTGGGATAAATCAAGTATTTTTGATTGATTTGATTGATTGAAATGTATTAATATGTACAATTATTTGCACTGTAATAAGAAAAATGTTAAGATCCTTTGTTTTTAGTTACAGCAAGTTGATACCGAGCAATTTTTATGTAACGACAAGAAGAAGAAAAGATCTCGCCATCCTCCATAAATTTTTTCTTAAACTTGCACGATGAAGCGACAGTGGCCATGTCCTCCTCCAGCCAAGCGACCAGCGACATTGTTGCACGGGAAATTTTTCAAGCGCATGCACACGCAGGCCTTCGACGCGACACAAAACGCTTAGAAACGTATTCAGTTGTCGTCGCTGTCACATGCCATTACAGTCAAACCTTTTAGTGACCAATGAGCTGAGGGAAGACCACATTCTGCAGTCTAATTATTTTCAGCATGTAGCAACACATTATTTTAGCCGTGTCTGACTGCCCGGTACTAATTTGACACTTCCTGCAGTAATTTTAGTATTGGATATAAACAAAGACGTTTCAGGTGATTCCAGATAAATCACTCAAGTCTTCATCCTCTGTGGCTTGTCCGTCGCAGACTTGGTTGAAAGCGTGAAAAGCCCCTTCGGTTTTATAACCTATGAAGTTTCTTTGAAACAAGTGAACTGAGAGTGCCGTTCAGTATCACTTTGTGGTTTGGTTGATTTGGTTGTCAGCACAAGCACTTTTAAAGGCTGATAGTCAATAAAAATAACTTGTTTCTTTATCAACTTTATTGCACCAAGAACTGCGAACCAACCGCACTTTCTCCTGCACCGAAGAAGAAGCACAAACCCAAAACATATGGTCCTGCATAACAGTGCCCCTAGCGAATGAACATGTAATATAAACAAAACAAAGGAATAACAAAGGCAGCTACTCGAACCCAGGAAAAATGGGAACCACAGCTGCTAATCGGAGGTTAAATTAAAAACGACTCGTGTGTTTTTACTCAGTTTGTGTTTTTCATTTAGAAAAAAGAAAGCTTTGGTTATTTCATACGGCTCCGTTTCCTTTTCCAGGGCCCACTGCCCCTCAGAGACGATAATGGCATCGTCCTGCTTGGAGAGAGAGCTGCCAAATGCCGTGCCTACGCCAAGGCACTGCACTACAAAGAGCTGGAGTTTCAGAAGGGTCCCTCTCCTCTCATCTTAGAGTCACTAATCAGGTATGGGATTTAGAAAATGAATAAAGCATTGCGTTTAATATGGAGCTAACTCAGCATTTTACAAGCACAATCCCTAAATGTTACAAATGTTTCTTTACTGTATTTTTCGTGCACTGCAAGCATCTGTGTAACCATAAACAAATTCCTTGTATGTGTGAGCATACTTGGCCAATAAAGCCTGATTCTGATTCTGATTAACTGAAAGATGCTAGCACCAATTATTACAAATATATGTCCAGCTGCCATTTTTATTATTTAGAAGTGCACAGAATCACACTATACTTTTATTTTCCCTCAAGTAAAGGTTCCAATCTTATAAATTGGCCAAATAATTATATCAAACTTCCCATGTCACCCTGCGCTACAAGGTTCTGATATCTTTTGTCATTTTTTCCATCCAAATTTTTTCTTTTTTCTCTTATTTCTTTACTGCTGGCATGGCACGAAAAAATCTGTTTTCCAGCCATCTAATTGGATGCTCGCCTTCTTTTCATCTATGAGTGTCTGGACTTGTGTTTCTTCGGGGCCTGTTTTCGATTTCTTGGGAGCCGTGATGATGATGATGAATGATGGGAGCCGGCACTCTGGTGTTATCCCCATCTGGTTCTCACCTCCTATAGGATTTCCCATAAAAGATTTTGCTCTGGATTTTCAGAGGAACAATGAAAGGCTTTCTACTCAGACCTGGTGGTGTTAGGAACATATTCTTTCATTTTTTTGTACCAATTTTTTGAGTGTTTGTTGATGACTTTTTAAATATGTTTGGGGCTATTGTTGTTTTTGCAAGTTGATATGAAAGTGTGTGAAACAGAAATGTTTTAAAACTGGGTTTCATTTATATTTTAAACTTAAAACAAAATGATGACAGAGTTGACATTTTTAAACTCTTAAGAATCCCTTGAGCATCATTAAAAGAGACGGCCTTCTTGAAAGCATGGATTTGACCTATTTTCCTACAGAACGGACACGTCTTCCCTAATCCTAAAAATTGAAGAACATTTCCAGACAAGAGACAATTGAAAATTGTCACTTTTAATTTGCTGTTATCATCTGAATGTCTTTCTCTGTCCCACATCCAGACTTGCCTCAACTATCTAACTAATCTTCTGATTACATAGATTTCACATTTCTCTAGTAGCCCATAATACCTATTATAAAACTGATTGTAATGGCCTCCTTGGAGAACCTCGTTTACGTTTTAAAATCCACAGAAAAATGGGAACGACCAATTCACAGCAGCCCGACCCTAAATATTATAGCTCTCCTCGTGATGATAAAGTTTATCGCCGTGATAACAGTTCTCCTGTAGTTATGCCCTGGCACAGTTTGCTATGGGAGTTGACATATTTGGAAAAGTCTTTTTTGTTTGACTATTCTGTCTTAATTTTTCTATATGGGATAAAGTCGGGAGTTTAATTACGTTTTAACGGGAGGACTTGCTGTCTGCAGGTTTTTAACCCCTATAAAAAAATTCCCTCTGGGATGTAAAATATTAAAATTGTGTTTCACTTTTCCAGTAGGAAGCTTCAGGGGGTATTTAACCAGATAGCAGAGTAGAGCATCTGTTGCCTCTTGAGCGGCTGGATAGCTCAACTGGCATGTTGCCTGACTTCCAATTGGAAGGTCAGGGGTTCAAATCCAGCCCATGGCAAAATACCACAGCATCCAGTGTGGGTCCTTAGGCAAGACCCTTTGCGCTACTGCCTACCTGGCACCTGCAAAATGGCTGCCTCGGTGTGGTGTACACCAAAAACTATTTCCTACGGGATCAATAAAGTATACATTATTATTATTATTATTATTATTATTATTATTATTATTTCCTCTGTTTGGGTCACATCTCTTAAGACCTTTCACTTTCTGACCCGGAAAGAAAGACTTTTGCATTAACTGCACGGTAAAAGGTTTTAAATGAGCTTTTATAAGTTGGGTTTCGTTTAAAAAATATCTTTATTTTTTTCCATCACATTAAACGACCTCGTTTAAAAACCTGTACAGATTTTACAAAATACACATTTCCATCGTTACATTTGATTCAAGACACATTTTCTAGGAAATATCTCTCACTGTGGGTCGGTCCTCAGCGATTTACAAACACTATTCTTTAAATATGCCCCACAAATCACTCTCGATCTCCACTGCAACCAGTAATAACTAAATAGTGCTTTAAAAAGAATAGGAGAAAAACCTCAACTCCAGTAGCCCGTAAGGGACAGTGGTTTATCATAGCACATTTCAGCTCTTTAAGAAAAAAAAAACTTTACTATACATTGCAAAAAAAAAAATTTTACAATTAACAACCAAACATGACATAAAAACATTCATCTGACCGTAATTTAAACAGACCATCACAAACTTTGAATTCGCTTTGCTCTCCAGTTGGAAACACAATCTGGTCCTACAAGTATTGAGATGGATCTGTGATCTCGATCCAGGAGGCCCGGCTGAGGCTCTTATGGCCGGAAACCTACTGGCCGGATCTTCATCTCCACTCTCTTCAGAGAATAGTTGGGGCCGTGCCAGCCGTACCAAGTGATCCCATCTGTGCTCTTTGTGTGCTGGCCGTAGCGGTTAAAAACGCCGTTCAGGTTGGAGTCTGTGCAGCAGTTGTACCAGTAACCACCTGGGAGAAGAGGAGGGGGAAGAATTACAATCGATCCACGCATTTTGTTTTTGCTAAACTAGCGTAGCTGCTTTGGCTGCGTTCACTCTCGTGAATTACCTTTGCGCAGGGCGGCGCAGTCGTCCACGCACTTGTCGTTGTCCTTGTTCATAGTGCTGAAGTTGGTGTTGTTGTGGTAGCGCAGGGAGTCTCCAGCGTTCCCGCTGTAGTTGGCTATGAAGAGCTTGTAGCTGTTGAGTTCATTGCCCACAGTGAAAAATCCGTACTCGGCGTACCGCGTCTGTCCCTGCCAGTCCTGCGTCGACATAAAAAACCGTACGGCATGATTTACAGTAGAATGGTTGTAAAAACAGAGGTTATTGGCGCTCCATCTCTGCAATTAGTTAGATTTATTACTAATTTTCATACTCTGTACTAATGGACTCATAGGGGTGTTGCCTGTGTGTATGCCCGCTCGCTATTTGGCCATGAAACAGTTCATGCTTGGTGTGCGTTCCAACACATACCTCCAGCTCGATCCGGAGTGTGCTGGGCTGCCTCGTTAGGCGGAAGATGTGGTCATTGCCCAGCCAGAAGTCTCCGCGGATAGATCCAAAACCGTTTTTGTATTGCTTCCAGTCACGGTGGAAGGAAGTCAGGCCGATTTTGCGTCGCTGAATCACGGTCCAACCCCCTCCGTTCGTGTCCATATCGCAGAAGACCTGCAACAAAAAGGGAGTTTGTTTTTTCTGCACTGTGCCAGAATGCTAATTAGAAAAGGAACCGCTCTGCTAAAGCTGTGGGACGTACGCTGAGCTCAGGTGCTCCCAGAAACTCGTCTTTAGGCAGCTTGTACTCGCCAGAGATCTTGTAGCTCTTTCCATAGAGTGATGCGCAGTCATAGATGGCATCTGGAAAAGAGGAGCCAGGAGTTATGCTAAAAGCATGAGCAGATTTGAGAAGGACTTCTATAAAATTCAACTTTATGGTTTTCTGATTGATTTTACAGATGCAAAAAAAAAAAAAAAAAAGACTTGTTCTGGGTAGTGTGCTACATTATAGGTCTCTCTTATAGTGGTATTCTGATAGAATTAAAAGGTTAATGAGGCCAATATGAGATCTCTACCTCTTAAGAAGGAGAAACCCCTCGGCTACGTCTAATCGCTGCATCCCTTCCTGTGCCGCTCTCCTCTTTCTAATTGACTGGAGCTTTATAAAAGCCTCTCTGTTCTCTCCACCTGAGTCATGCATGTGGCTCTGTCAGACCACACAGCTAAGGCCCTGGCAAAGGCAGAAGGCGTAATGTTTGGTTAATCGCTGCTTTGATTAGTCGAGTTGAATCTCTGAGCAGATACGTCTGGTTGGAGCAACGCTCCCACAGCTTCGCAGGCAGGACTCTGCAGCTCCAAACCAAAGCTTTTTTTCCTGCTGGTGTGCAGCTTGCCGCTTGCACTGTAATCAACCTCACTACTTATTTACAGCAGCTCACCAGGGCACTTATTATAGTGCTTTGCATGTGGGACGGCAGATTTCAGAACTGTTCAAGTTCCAACGGGAAGGTAAATGCGGTTCAAAAACGTCCGCTTACTAGTAAATAACAGCGGAAGATTTAAAGAATTCAGCAGGACAGCTTTGAGAGATCAGTCGGCCAGAAATTAGGAGGGCCAATTTTTCGTTGAGAAATTACAATATTAAATACAGAAAAATCTGATTTTACTTGAATAAGCACTAACAACTCCCCTAGTTTTTAGTCTAGGAACTAATAATCGCAGGATTATTAGTTCAAGGAATAATATACCTGTGCATAGACTAATAATGCTGTTCATGGACTAACAATCCTATGCATTTTTGAGTTTTGGTTTAAAATAAGGGTGACTTTTTTTTTTTTTACAATTAAAATTGGCATCATTCTAAGTGGAAACCCGGAGCTCAGATATGAAAGAAAATAAGTATTGCCCAGATGATAATTGCACCTGTCGTTTTTTACATAGGTTTTCTATTTCAGTATTTCTAAAACACGCAAGAAACATTTAGCGAAACAGCCAAACAACAATTTTACAGTTACAGAAATACACCTGACGTATAGTCAAAATAAGTGCTCTTGCTATTTATACCATTACTCCATTTTGCACATAAACACAAATGCTTTGTTAGAACCTCACCTGAAGAAGTCTGGGTCGCAGACTGCAGGGTTTGCAGCTGCATGATCTCCACGCGGTTGTTGATCTCCGAGTACTTGCCCTCGGCCTCTGTGACCCGGCCTTCCAGCTTCTGGTCCTGCTTGTCCAGCTCCATGATCTGCCTCACCACGTTCATCATGTCCATCTTCTGCTTGCGACTGAGCTCCTCCAGCAGGCTGGTCAGGTTGGCCACCTGCACCTTGAGAGGGCGCACCTCGTCGCAGCACTGGCCCTTGGGAGGCTTTGACGGAGCCAGCCTCTTCTTGGGGTTCTGGGCCCCGGTCTCCTCTAACAGGAGCAGCGCAACACCTAAAGCTATGAGGCTCAAACTAATCTTACGCATGTTTGAATACTTAACCTTTCAGCTTTGTTATTACTTCTTTGGTTAAATCGGATTTTAAGCTCCTGAGCAGCAATAGTTTGTTGGAGCTAACGGAAACGTTAAGTTGGAGTTCTCTGCTTGACCAGATGCTCACCCAGGCTCTTTCCCTGTTTCCTCACTGAAGTCCTCCTCTGTATCAGCATCTTAAATATTCTGCCTGTGGGTCCTCCCCCTCTTTAATGGTGTGCATCAGTCCTTGTGCTGACCCTCTCCAACCATGTGGGTGGAGGACTTTTTTTTTTTTTTCAACCCTGTCTCCCCTTCTGTGCTCTACGTCAGCCCCAACTTTCACTCATACTGTACGGGAACGGCCCACCTTTCGTTTCCCTTTGTGTTTAGTGTGTGCAAAGCTTCTGGATACCAAAGATTATTTTTTTTTGTGGGCTGCTAGGATATTACAATAGGCCTTCTGTCTGAACTTGTTGCGTTTTTTTTTTTTTTTTATTGCCCTCAATTTAAACACCTTGAAACGCTTTAGTTCGCAGAGAATTATTAAATGAAACACAAACTTGGCTGAAGCATCATGAATGGCAGGTTTGTGGAGAGGAACAGCTGTAGGTAATTTCCCCGTCTGTTGTCACACTTTAATGACAGTTTGACGTTATCCTGAGGGCTAACCGTTTTCCCTGTAAATTTGGTCTTTGCTTGCTAAAAAAAAGAAGAAGTATGAAGTCACCAGTGTAACTAATTGGTAGTTATTGCCGTGTTAACTCTAATCTTTTTTTTTTTTTAGTTTTTTTTTTTTTTTATCCATTACACTTGGGGTCATTTTGGGGAGAAAGGCTCTAATAAACCTTTAAGAAACAATTCTATTTCATATTTTAGTGAATATTTTCTAGGGAAGGTAAAATAAGTAAAACAATGTTGTAGAGGTTTTTGGTAATTTATATATTTCCTCTTGCTGTCACCATCTTGGGGGGGAATGGTACCTGTGACATTTCATTTTGGAAATAATAAAGTATAAGCATTACTGTTATTGATTAAATCTAATCTAAAAAGAAAACTCAGACGGCAATAAGATGGAAAAAAAAATCGTTTGTTAATATTGGGCCAGTTTTACTTGTCAGACCAGTACCGATCTCATTGAAAATAAACCTTGACTGCTAATGTCGATTCCAATATATTGTGCATGCATACTTGCGGCGGGATAGCTCAAGTCTGACTTCCAATTGGAAAGTCATGGGTTCAAAATCACCACAGCATCCAGTGGTGGTCCTTAGGCAAGACCCTTTGCGCTACTGCCTACCTGGCGCCGCAATGTAGGCTGCCTCGGTGTGGTTACACCAAAAAAAGCATTTCACTGCAGTTGTACTGTGTATGACCATGTATGTGACAAATAAAGATTGATTATTGTTATTATTATTATTATTATTGTTGCTCATTATAAATATCCAAAAACAAAAAAATATATATATATATAAAATTAAAACCACAAACTTTTTCTGTCAAAACCCCTAATTTGTTTGACATCTTGCAGTTCCATATTCTGTTGCTGTGCACTGCTTGTAAGCTGTCTGAAAGTCTAATAATACAGTTAGGCACAAAATCAATCAAAGTAATGATTGGAATCTCTGAAAAGAGCTAAATATGAGGGTGATTGCAAGGAGTACTTCCAACTTAAGATTCAATGAAGCTCATAACCAAAGATAAGTCATCAAATTGATTCTGCCAGATGTGGACATATTTCTAGAAGCAGTTTGATCGCGGGATCATTTTCGAAGCCCTTTAAACAATACAGTTAAGAAATAATGATATGGCTAATTAGGGATAGATTAAAGAGTAATTAAAGACAGTTGTACACACAAATGAAAAAAAAGAATAAGATGCAAATTTGTGATTTGATGAATAGGAAACAGATTTCATATTGTATACAACAGAAATAGTAATTAAAGCATTTGGCTTAATCAAGTCTCTGAAAATGACAACTAGGCAAGCACACGGTTTTGTTTTTTTTCAAGCTGGAGTTGGAAAGATGGGTCTGCTAAACCAAGTGTAGCTCTATAGAAACATGAGTTCGTCATCCATAGTGTATATAAATGACTTTAGATCTAAGAAAAGGCTCTCAGACCGTGTAACGTACGTTAAATGTGCTTTATTGTGCTAAATTCTTTGACCTGCTGGGATTTCTTACAAACCTTCCCTGTTAGCGTTGAATAAAAGGGCTTTGTACTGATCTTCTTTCCGAAGGTAATGAGCATAGATTATTGTTCTATTATTGATTAAATAATAGAACAAGGGCAAAATAAGCAAACTTTAAAAAACATTTAGTTCGGTATTTGTTCGGTTTTTTGCATGTTAGGAGTAGGAGGTACGTTTTCAAACACCTGTATTTGGATAGAAAACAGAGTGGCACTTAAACCAGAGAATGTTGTCCCTGCTATGCTGGGTGGGTTAAACCTCCCCAGCTAACTAAAGTGTGTCTTCTAGGCCTAATGACAATGTTTGTAAAATTACTACCTCAGAAGTTTTTTCTCTTTAAACAATTTCTACTATACCTTTCACTAAGTGTTGAAGAAGAAGAAACCTTTGTAAACAGCATGGATGTCTCCTTTCAGTCTCATACCATCTTCCCAGAACTGACCCCCCCCCCAAGTTATTTCAGTATTTTCTTTTACAAGAATTATTATTATCTTGCTAATTTAAATATAAAAGACACTTTTGAACATATTATTACGCCGCTACTTCAAAGTTTTGGCAAAACTGAACACGAGAACATCAAAAATGTAGGTTTTCAGTTACAATGCCACAAATGTGGGTTGATACTCTGTCGGAAACTACAACAGTTTGAGGAGAGTGAGGGGTATAAATAGAGATTCTAACATGAAAGGGACATCTGGTTGTGCTAAGGTCTCATTTGTTGCCCAAATGTTTTGGGAAAAATTACATAAGCAGAAACGCATGTTCCTAAAATGGAGAAAGCTTTGTTTGTTTACCTGTTTTACGAACGCTTTTGTAAAACAAACAAAACTTGTACACCAAACAACCATTGTACATCATCTTGGCATCTTAGAGACTAGTTTGAGAAGACAAAATAGACTCTTCCTCAGCATTACATAATAAACGCTCCTCCGTTGTGTTGATGTGTCACAGAATTGGCAGCCGATATATGAATGCGGTCACCTTCTTTTTCTCTAAATGTTGTTGGACACTTTTTTTTTTCTCCCATCACCTTCCAAACCTGTGCATTTTTTTTCAGCCTTAAAAACTTAAAGATGCGTTAAGAAGCTATAGAATTGTAAAGGTGCACTTAGTAGTTCAACTTGTGTTGCAGGGAAATTCACAACTGATTGGACAGTAAACTTATCTCAAAAGCAAATTAGCCAACAAAACTGAATTTTTCTAAAGCTTCCAGCTTAATTAGAGTGTATATATTGTTTTTATAGTCTTATTTTTCTCTTTTTTGAATAAAATCTGTCTAAATATTGTTAAAACAATATACACATTTGTGTCTATAAAAATGTTACACATTCAAAAAACTGCAATAAACCCCTGAAATGTATCTGCCAATCAAGCATCAATGATGGCAACTGTTTAGTATTGAACATATCTATAGGCTTTCTTATTGAATTCATCATCTAATCTGCATATTTACAATATGCATGTATTTGTAACACTGTTACAAATACATGTTGAATAATAGGTGATCATAAAACTTAACTCTTGAATTGAATTTTGTTTAGAACATTTGTTTGTTGGGTGTTGCAGTTTTTACATTTTAATCTGTTGAAGAGCAATGAAAACGAGCAATAAAATGTAATTCATTTTAGTGGAGTGATTTATTTTTGAAAACCACCGCAACCTGACCTTAAGAGTTCCAGACAGTGAGGAGGTCCTGAGTATGGTCAGAGCACTGATGGGGCTTCACCTGCAACAGTTCTGGCTCACGTTTTCTTTTACATGATAATGCCAACCTGTGAAAGACCCAGGAAAATGTATTAAAGACTTTAGAAGAAGCGAATTTAATTGATTTCTGGCCAATAAAGGAAATAGCTGATGTCCGTCAAACTATTTATCTGTCAGATCTTTATCAAATTCTAGTTATTGTACTCGTTTTTACCAGTTATAAATTGCCGACAGTGCTTCCTAAAAACTCATGGCATTCCCATAAATCTTTACCTTGAGGCATTGATGTGAGTTGCTCCTTCTTGGTAAACGGAACATTAATTCCTTCCTGGATTTCCTTATTGCTCTACCTGCTGTGTGAGTCACATCCTTCTGCCAGCAGTTCTTCCTGGAGGGATGACTCTTCCTGGACTCTGTCATTTAGAAGTAGATCCAATCCAGTTACGCATACCTCTAACCCTTATGTCAGGCACAGTTTTTTAAATATTATTTTGTTTCTGCAACTGCTTTTTACTATCCATTAATCCTACACTTAAGTCCTTTTTCGTGTAGTCAAAGAGTTAAAGGCTCCTGCTCAAAGTAGACACAGAATCTTAACCAAAAAGAAGCCTTGACATTTTCCTTTGAGCAAGTTTTTTCCTTTCCCCTTAAAGCCAAGCTGTTGACTGTCCTCTGTAGTTACAACAGTCATCTTTCTTGATAAGTGTGAACAGACAAAAAGTATTAAAGTTGGTATATGACTACTGGCCCTCCTTTGTCCCTAAATACTCTGGGAAAACATTTTGTAATCATAGCAGGGGCCAAGCGTTCATCAGAGAAAATTCAGTTTTAGGAAAGACATGAAGTCAAATTAGTGGCTAGGAGATTTAATCATGAAAGCTTGGATTTTATATTGTGCATTAGCCCTCTTTCTGCTTTCTTTTTTCTTTTCTTTTTTTCTTCTTTGCTTCATAGCCAGGCCTAAATGCCCCAACACAATCAAACAAATAACAAAATGAATCTATATGGAACCCTAATACCTAGGATTGATGCTCAGTTTTAAAGACCACACCCGGTCTTCATTACCTCTTAATCTGTGCAATCTTCAAGTTAGACAAATATAACCTAACATCATGTAGAATTAAAAGCCTCACTTGACTCAGTTAGGATCAGTATTCATGATTAAAAAAAAAAAAAAGACTGAGGAAATAGTATTTCCATGTGAAAACGGCAAGTTAAAAACCACCACTGACCACAGGCGACTCAAAACATTCTATTACAGATTTTTTTTACAAATATTTTTATTTTTATTTTGATGATTTACAAGACTTGGGAAAATATTCCTTGGACTAACTGATGCCAACATTGAAACATTGGTGTCCTAATGCTCTTGGATAGCTATCCTTAATTTATTGAACCAGGAGGTTTAGACCCATTGGTTTGTACCATGGCATGAGCCTCAACAACCTTTAGCTGTGGCAATTAAAAATAAAACCAACTTTATTGAAGGTATGGACATTTGTAAGGTATGGACATTTTTAGGTTTGACAATGACCACTTGTACATTTTTAAGCCTAGTAATATAAAGTAAAGGTTTTGGATTTATTGGCATGTATTGTATAAAACAGTTTGATCATTGTTGTAAACATTCAGGTTAGTTTTTGTTTTTTTGTTTTTCACATTTTCTTCAGTTTAAAAATCATTAAGAACGGAAAATACCACATATGGCTACGTTTATAAGACATTTTAAAATCATTCACCTCAAACCTGGACACTGGAGGGAAGCGGCCAAGTTGCTGTAGACTAACGTTTCAAAATAAGACTGTAAGCAGTCTTCCGCATCCCCTGTTAAACCTGGTCACGTTTAGAGGAAAAATAAACTGTTCCACATTGTCAGTAATGAGGGCCACGGTGTGCACCGTTGTATCCTCGTGCTTTCAGAGTTTCAAACTTCAGACACTGAATGGCCATCCAGAAGTCTGGTCCCCTAAGCCAGGGATGGCTGCCAGCTGTTGTCTGTTGTGTCATGTAGAAAACTGACCAAGTTGTTCCTGTCTGTGTGCCATCCTATAAACCCCCGGTAGCTGGAACAAACGGCACCACAGAGGGAAACCAAAGATTCAACGGCATCCTTTGTAAATAGTTTTCGGTGCATAGTGAGAGGACCGCTGCCCTTTGGCTTTGCCTAGAAAAGAGATTTCGTGACAGTGGGACGCTAACCAGTTGGTACAAAAAACACTTGTCAACATTTAGTTTAATCTTTTTTTTTTCATTTTTGGTGCCAGCTAATTTTCTTTGGATATGGAAATGAAAAATAAGTTTAATTTTGTCTTTTCTGTATGTCTTTATGTATTTAAAACGACTTTCATATTACAAGTTTAAATGCGGCTCAAGATCATTATCCAGTTGTTTTGGCTTTGCTGTTTTTTCCATCCTTTAAAACAAAAATCTGTTAACTTAGTAAATACAACAAATCAACAATGCACTGCTTGACAAAAAAAAGTGTTTTCAAAATGTGATGTTTAGAAACTCCAGTTTTTGCATCTGTTTCACCATAGCAACAAGAGCATTCCAGTGAGGTGAACGTCTGGCCTTTTTTCCTGCTCGGGCCGCTGGAGACACTTTGTTCTGCTGGCCTGTTGACCTAAAGGTGAAGCTCCCTGGAGGAACATGTTAGAGCAGGGTCCCAATGTGTTGATAGTTTATTGTTCACAGCCATAGAATAGTTTTCCTGCTGATGTCTCAGTGGCCTCTTAACAGGCCTTGCAGTTCCCACAGCTTCTGCCCCCAAATTTCCAATTTTACCAGGGCCTATTTTTGCTCATTTACCATTGTTTGATTTTCTTTTATTTCCCCATTTTGTTCTTACTCAATTTCCACACCTGTTTCCAAGCACATCCACCCCAGAGCAGTTACCTTGTGAAAATGATGACGGAGGCTGGTAACCCACAATCCACCGTGAAACAAGTCCATACATGGCCACTCACAGAAGAAGAAGCAATGGCAGTAAAAACGATATACAAAAGTTTTCAGAAGGACATACGGAAATAACTCACCTTACCTGGAGACATGTCTGATGAAACTATAGTTAACGTTTGGCCATTATGACTATCGTGGAGCCGAAGTATACCATTCCATTGGTGAAGTATAGAAGAGGAAGCATCATGTTGTGAGAGGGACGGCTGCACTTAACAAAACTGTTGGCAAAATGAGGAAAGAACAGGGGATTTGTCAAACTTCCATCAAACTACAGAACCTTTGACCGATTCAAGAGAAATTCTACATAAGAAAAATGAGTCGAATGTTAATAAACGTGAGTTATAAGAAAAAAAGCTTTAAAAAGATCCCTAAATGATAACAATTAATGTGTCATTTGGCAAACAAAGACATTTTACAACCTAGATGGAAATGCGAAAAGTTTAGTCCAAATTCATGTCAAAGGTAAAAAATGTGGTTAATCGCACACGTTCTCTACGGTAAGATGCTGTTATGTGCTGAAGAACCTCAATGAAATTAATGACCTTTTCTGCTCGAATCTGGTGCAATTCATAATGTAAGGACAAAATAACATTATAACATTATATAAAATTTCTTGTTGGGAAAACTGGTGGTTTCATTCAGTCCACTAAACGTTTGCAGATCAATATGCATCGTTGGATGTTTAGTGTCTCGTTTAATGGCACTTTATTTGTCATTAGTTGACTCAAAAGGTCTGGGTTCTGTGTTTTATTTTTTTGTTTCAGTTGACTTTTATGGACTTTTATTTTAATGTAAAATAGTGAACCAATTGTGCCTCTTTTACCTCTTCTGGACACGTCTGGGTTTTTTTTTTTCAACGTCATTACTGAAGTATAATTTCCTTTCAAAACTCATTCATGCTTTGACAAATATTCAGGCCAAGAAGTGGGATTGTTTTGAATCCATTAATTCAAGTTATTTTACAGTGGATCATCACTGTCTCAGTAGGGTTGTCTGAATGGGAAGTTTAGTTTATCGTATTAGGTCTCCATAATTCGATAAGCAAACTAAGAAATGCTAGAGGCTCATTTCTTTCTGCTGTTTCTGTTTGAGAGTTGGCTCTGGAAATCGGTGCCACCCGTTCTCAATTCAGAATCTCTGTTGCCTCTCTCGCTGGTTGACTTGTTTTCTCGTAAACATGAGCTCATCTTGGCCGTTCCATTTCCTAATAATGTATCCAAGTACCGTCCTGGCGGGGCTTTTTGTTTCAGAGTGTGTTTTAAGGGTGTTTTTTATCTGTTCTCTGCTAATAGAAGGTCTGCACAGTGTTAGGACCTCCCTCGAGCTGCTACACTCATCAGTTTGTTTCTTTCCACCTGGTATGGTATTAACTGCAGTCTGGCGAGCTTTTGCATGATTGGCTTCTAAAATGGAAAGAAGTGAGAAGTTTCAGATTGCTACTGTAGTTTTTGCATTTAGCACGTTGTAGGAAGAGTTCCTGGTTGATAACACGTGAAAGTATTAATAGTTTATTTTTATTTTTATAGCCAACTCTAAGATTTCTTAGATACCAGCAATGTCTGGTCCCCTGCCTATTTCTCAGAACCTCATATTGTCATCGGAGATCCTGAGAGGAGTGATGTCTTGTTCCAATGTACAAGTGCGGCACTTTACCCAGAATCCTCCCTCTTCAACAACTGCTTTTGTTTTGCTGATGTTAAGAATAATCCTGCCCCTGGAAAGACAGTGGGGAACAGTCTATCACCGCCATCAGCATCTCTAAGAATTCCTTAGCTAAAGTAGTTACTCCAACAACATGCAATTTCCCTTTGGGATACGTAAAGTATTTTTGATTTGACTTTGATTTTATATAAATATTCCCCTACAGTAGCCAGTAAGCTTTGCTTCTGCTCATCATTCAGCGGTGGTACCTACCACTGCAATTTAAATACAAAGGACCTACCTATGTAGTATGCTTCGGTCTCTTTGTGCTTATTTCTACTGAACTATCATCAAAAGTTGGTAGGTAGTAATTGGCATCACCAAGGGGTAATTTTGATCAATTCTTGGTTCACAGTTTCCCTCCTGGTAGTCCTTGGATCGGTAGCCATATTTCCATAAATATTTATGTGCATTTTGATGTATCGCAGTTTGAAAGACTGCAATGCATACCATCTTCCGCAATGCGCAAAATAAAAATAAAATGTAATGTACTGAAGTCACTGCATGACTTTCCGTTTATTACTACCATGGCAAATGTCAACATCTAATGCAATTGTGTTTCGCTTAGCCTGGTTGGTTTTCACTGCAAAACCAGTAGATTGAATAACATCTAATTTTCTTTGTTTTCTTTCTATATTTATTTTTATTAGCTTTGCGTTTTGCGAAATATCAAAAGTTTGACCAAAAAACTGCACTGCAACTGAACGGAAACACAGCTAATGAAATATTTTAGAAAAGCTGAATACTTACTGCACTCTTCCGTTAGTCCCCTCCAGTAGAGGGCACTAAAGACATATTATAGTTTCTGCTAATATAATACAGAATATGTAATAGGTCCATTGAAATAAAAAAGCTAATTGGAATTGTATATAAAATTATTGTATTGATTGAAATGTCTAGTTGGAGGAAAATATCCCAGTTAACAAAGGTTATTTAGAATTTAAAAAAACTCTGTACTTTTAGATAAATCGTACTCTAGACTTTTTAAATAGTTTTACATTAAAGCATCTCAGCCCAGGTTGTTTTTGGATACTTCTTGATTTAACAGAGCCAACAGTGTTTTCTTGTGACCCAGCAAATATACAAGAGGTTTAATGAGTTATTTTGCATGCTAATAAGTTTAAACTTTTTAAGAACATTAGGGGGATCTTTCCATCTGGGTTTATTTAATCTGTGTGTGTTTGCCTGGAGGTGGAAGCCAGATGCCTTCAGCTGGGTTAAAATGAAATCTCCTGGGTTTGCAGGAGAGAACACCCTAGACTGTTTTGCCCTCTCAGATAAATCACATCTGGGCAACTTTAGCATTCCTGAGCAGCTTCTCTGTGGTGGACAGTTTTTATATTTTACTTTTTAATATTTCGTTTGAATGTCGTATTTTTGGAGTCCTACGTTGTTTTTGTTTATATATCTGTGACTTTATGTGATGATTTTATATGCCAACAAACAATCTTTTATTGTTCTTGTGAAATTAAAAGTCGTAATCCACACTAACAAAAGTTTAGCAAGCTAACAAATTCCATTCCCAAAAGCATCCAGGCTAAGCACGGTGGACATTTAAGATTTCAAGCAATGCTGTAATCAAGGCCAGTAGAGAAAGTGTTGGGCATAAACTACATTTTATACATTTCATCACCCTCATCACAGCTCCAGCTGGCCATAACTTTTCACCGGCTCCAAGAAATATGGATAAGCCTCCTTCTACAGCAGTTGCAGAAACCCTTTTCTTTTTTCTTTTTTTCTTTGTAGAAACCCTGTCTTATTGTGTTAATTATGCAACCAATATTTGTGCAGATGTTCTTTTTAGTGAGCCATGCACCAAGACAATGATCCAGCCTTAATCTGTCTGGGCACTTGTAATTAGTTTTAGCTAAATGTTTTTTCTTTGCTTAGATTTAGCCGTGTTTTTCCCTCTGGGGAAAGTCTGAGAACTATCTTCGTCTTGCCTTCTCATGCTTTGTTACCTTGGTTATGAGCATTGTACAAAAGGCTTGGCAGCTGCTGAGAAGAGGCCGTTTATTGTCTCTACTTGGTACGAACACGCGATTGCTACCTCTCTCTCTCCCCCCCCCCTTGGATATTACTGTTGCCCTCTTTCTGTGCTATTTCAGCGAGTTTCAATCTTTCATCCAACCAGGTGTTTGACATGTCACCCTAAATGTCCTTCATCAACCTTATGCTGCCGTCCTCAGGAGCATGCCTGCACACCACCGCTCTTCACAGATGCATTGGACCGGCCTGTGCAGGGGTTTCTCAGTTGACTGAAATAAAGTAGGCTCGTGGTTGGAAAGGAGTGTTTCCAGATGTAGTGGCGGTACGGGTCAGTGGAGGTTTTGCAATTGAGATGGCACCTTGACAGACAACTCATCACTTGTCGAAGAAGCCGGACAGATGTCGGGCTGCACTGTTGCTTTTCACATTAAACAGCTCCTCAGAAGGAATCTAAACATTTATTTTGCGTACTCAAAATGCGTCGAGGCTGCGTGTTCTGATACTAGTGTCTTAAGTCGTTCTTGAGTATCCTCAATGACAAAAGTGGACCGGAGAAGCTGTTCTTTTCTTCTTATGGACAGTAGATTAAACTTTCTCCGGGGATTCGCTTTAAAGTATGCAGAATTTGCTTTCACTTTAAAACTCTTCACCGCTGTTTGCGCTTCTTTTCTTGGCCTGATAATGATCGAATCCCTGCTCGAAATGACCCTAACGACATAAAATGATTTTGCTGTGTCTTGCAGCATCAACAACAAACTGCAGCAGCCAGAGGCAGCGTCAGGAGTCCTGGAATATGCGATGAAACATTTTGGTGAACTGGTGAGTTTTTTTTAAACATTTTTTTTAATTTTTTATATCTACAAAGTTAACAGGTAAATAGTTATTTTGCCTATAATGCAAATATTCCAACTTCTAGCTTATTGTTTTGTCACTACTAACTGTAGCCAGAGTTCACACACATTTCTATTTTGCTTGATTTGACCTACAGAAGCTTTAAGTAATCTGCATTTTTCTCTACATGCTTCTTGGATGTTCATATCTTAAGAGATGATCGTTCTTTAGGCTTGTTTTCGTTTTCCACACACTTCATATTAGGAACACATTGTTCTTAATGCGCTGCATGTGGAGAAGCCATCTGCTATACTAATCTGAAGTAAAGGGCAAGGTGGAGAAGTTTTTCCTCTTTAATTGACAGAATGTTTGACTTCTGCTCTTTGCAAATGTCTTTGAGTGCTTCTGCAGTAAGACTCTGACTTTGGGCAGCTTTGTCCCTTTTTTTTTATTTCAAAGCTGTGAAAACATTTAACGTTTGAACCTCAGGAAAACAAAACAAAACTTTTATCATTCCATTTATATCTGACATTTAAGTACAATGTTTTAATGTTTTCTCTCTCCCTCCAGACTAATATTCTTTCCCTCATTTGTTGACATTTCACATTTGCTCAATATTTCCAGCGGTGTTCTAGTGTATTTCATTTTAAGTATGGATGTGTCTGGTCCACACATGAAGTAATTGGTGAGCGATCGACGTTAATTGGACTTGATCAGACATCTGTTATGTAAGAAAGACGGATAATCTTGTTATTCGGGCCCCTCTCCCTTACTTGAACCTAGTTTATATTTTTCCATTACTAAGGCAAGGCAAGGCAAGGCAAGTTTATTTGTATAGCACATTTTTGTGTACAAGACAATTCAAAGTGCTTTACATTGGGAATAAAGAGCCGAAATTGAAACAATATCAAATTTACATTTAAAAATAAAATAATAAAATAATAATAGTAATAATATTCTCAGTTGCTATATGCACAGTTAAATAAGGCTGTTTTCAGCCTGGATTTAAACATCGCCAGAGTTGAAACCTGTCTCACCTCTTCAGGAAGACTGTTCCAGATTTTAGGAGCATAAAACTGGAATGAAGCCTCCCCTTGTTTGGTCCTGACTCTGGGCATCAGCAGGAGGCCACTACTTGAGGTTCTCAGAGTCCTGGCTGGTTCATATGGCTCTAATATTTCAGATATGTACTTTGGGGCTAAACCATGAAGAGATGTGTACACAAGCAAGGCTGTTTTAAAGTCAATTCTTTGAGTGACAGAAGCCAGTGCAGAGACTTGATCACTGGACTAATGTGGTCATATTTCCTTAAGATTGTAAAAGGCTGCTGATGTTACTGATTTAATGTGGCTGTTGAAGTTCAGGTCAGAATCGAGTATTACCCGAAGATTTTTGACCTGATGTTTAGGTTCCAGAAAGAGCGTCAGAATGTAACCAATGACACTTTCTCTTTGTTTCTGTGGGCCACAGACAATGATTTCAGTTTCGTCTGAGTTTAACTGGACAAACTTGTTCTGCATCCACAGACTGATCTGTTGAATACAGTGACACAATAAATCAACAGGCCCATGTTCTCCTGCTGTCAGCAACACGGAGGTCTGAGTGTCATCAGCATAGTTGTGGTAGGACACATCATGGTTGCGTATTAGCTGGCCCAATGGAAGCATGTACAGATTGAATAAAAGGGATCCCAGGATCGACCCCTGGGGAACCCCACAGGTCACAACCGTTCGGTCGGAGACGCAGTTCCCAATTTGAACAAAGTAACACCTGTCCTCAAGGTAGGACTTGAACCAGTTTAGAGCCATAGCAGTGATTCCCACCCAGTCTTTTAACCTCTGTAATAAAATCACATGGTGAACTGTATCAAAGGCGGCGGTCAGGTCCAGCAGAACTAGGACAGAGACTTTGCCTCCGTCTGAGTTCTGGCGGATGTCGTTTGTCACCCTGATCAGAGCTGTCTCAGTGCTGTGGTGGGGCCTAAAGCCTGACTGGAAAGCATCAAAAACATTGTTAGACAGGAGAAAGTCACTCAGCTTTTGGTATACAACTTTTTCTAGGACTTTTCCTAAGAATGGCAGGTTTGATATGAGGCGGCAGTTGTTAAGTAAATTTTTTAGCTGTTGTGCTACAGATTCTTATTTATTCTTAAATATTATGGTGGTGTTCAGTAATCTGATCTGGTATCATTTAAATAAGTGGACAGAAAATGTACACATGAGGAAATTTTTGCTTTCTTATATCTTAAATCAAAATCTAATATGTATACTTTGTGTTTCCATTTAACCCCCTTTATTTTAACACCCCTGTTTTAAAATCCAGTAAAATCCACCTTACTAATAAATAGCCTACCTGTGTGTGTCAGCAAGAAATGATAACATTCACAGCGTTTATGTTGCATAAATGCTGTTCTCAGGCCGAACGGAAACTTTTCTTTTCTTTTATAAATTTGCCTAATTGAATTTGTACTCATTAAATAATAGTATAGGGAAAAACTGATAGACTTTTCAAATTGTTCAGTTATGTTTCGGTGGTATCAAAGCCGGAATAAATAACAAATAAACATTGGCATGGGCCAAGTTGTGATTTTAAACATTGGCATTGGCCTTCAACTTCATCCCTAAATAATCCTTGAAGAAGAAGAAAAAAGATTTTACAGTAACATTTCAGATACGAGGTGGCTCTATATTGTGTTAACTTAGAAAATTTGAATACAAATGTATGTACGTTAGATTTTTGTCCGTAAAGAACCTTAAAATGTTACGGTTGTAATGTGTTTGACAAAATAAGGACAAGTTACAAGAGCTAAAACATTAAACATCACTTAGTGTTCTAAACTGAAAGCAGTCACACTTGTGGCTCTTTCTGCGTTTGTGATAAGCATTTTTGAGTTGTCTGTTTAGAAAGGTTGATTAAAAAACAGCTTCACTGCAGGCTAAATAACCATGCTTATGAGTTGACCGTTTAGAAAGCTTTACTGTGGCGGGATGCTGCCTTTTCATTTCTACTACCATAACAAGTCGGCAACGGGAAACCATTCAGAAGATGCGTCCATCCAACAGAGCAGTGCCAATTAGCTATTCGAACTATTGTTTTGAGGCTACACTGTTTCGATTCAAAAAGAAATTTCATCAGGTATCGACAATAAATATACTTCTCCTCTTAGGAAATCCAAGCCACTTGGTATGAGAAGCTTCACGAGTGGGAGGACGCCCTGGTGGCCTACGACAAGAAGATCGACATGAATAAAGGGGATCCAGAGCTCATCCTGGGCAGAATGCGCTGCTTGGAGGCCCTGGGAGAATGGTGTGTCATTCATCACACTTATCGTAGCCACACTTCTTCTCTAGTTTTGGAAACAAGATCCTGTTGGGTTTTTTCAGTTTTGGTTCAGCTTCAGCTGAAACAAATAAAGTCAGCGTCTGAGGTTTTGGCAGTTTGATCTCCCACGTTTCCTTGCTTTCCTGCGCTTATGCAACCTATTCTAATGAGTCCTGTCAGTTCGTCTCCCCTGTGGTTGCTCTTGATTTGACCGATGCAGTTTTACCGGGAAACGTGTTAACTGACGCACAAAGCCTGTTCGAGACTAAAGCGAGACCCATCCACAGCTGAGGGTTGACTTCATAGGATCCCACTTACTGTGAAAAGGACATCTTTGGGGAAAAATTAAGTCACAGGTTGTCGAGAGAGTCCGTATTAATGGATCGCCAAGGAATTTCATGACATAAAGCAGACCTTGATTTGCTTATGTAACCGTTTTTTTCAGGTTGTCTGTGATTCATAAGAAAATGATTCTGAAGTTTTACAAGATAACATTTCAGCTTAACTCAAGCTCTGCGTTTGCAACGGGATGAATAGGACCTGGGGAGGATTTACCGGATGATCTAGTCATAAGCCGGGATGAATCAGACCTGAGCAACACATACATGCTGACATTGTGCAGGTCATCCAGTTATTTAACAAAAACTGGAAAAATAGATTGTTAAAGTGCATTTCATGTCTTTTAGAGTCAAAATCACATTTAATCGGGGATTATTAGTGCCGTCCTGGAAACAAGCTAGAACAGTTCTGACGAAAGAATGGGTTATGATGTTTTCACTGGGGCTACAAAGCTGCCACGGCTTATTAGGCGAGTTGGTTCAAGCTGTAGTTGACTTACTTTGAATCTCACTTCTCCTAAGGATTTTGCCATGTGGCTGTTGATTAAATAGCTTTTATATTGAATTCAGTCTGACCTTTTTTAAAAATAGAAGTAATGTTCGCTTCAACATATCCTGTCAGTTTTGAACAAGTTTTTATTCAGAACCAATATTTTCTCAAGGTACTTAAAACAATAATTGATTGAATTTATATACAGGATATAATAGTCACTCAAGTCGACTCATAAAAAAAAAAAAGTTTTGCTCTTTATTTAATCCTTGGATTTTTTTCTATAAGCAGAAACTCATCCAGTCATATTGACCTGTAGACCTTCCAGCAATCCCTGATGGGGAGCATGCACATGGCGACAGTGGGAAGGAAGACATCCTTTTGATAGAAAATAAAACTCCCAACAGAACTTGGCTCAGTGTTATGTTAATACCATCAACTTTAGTGACGTCATCTAGGAGAGAAACATACTGCAAAACAGCTCTTACACCCCTTTTCCACCCAGGGCTGGTTCAGAGCTGGTGCTAGAGTCGCTTCACGGCTGGTTCCAAGTGCGAACCGGCAAAGAACCGTTTGTTTTTCCACACACTGCTGCTGGCTGGAAAGCTACGTCATTACATGCGTATGTGTTACCCAATTGACTTGGCGCCAAAAAAAAAACTGCCGCTTTTTTCCTGTTTACCGGCTATTAGTTGTTACGTAACCCCACCTCCGGTCCCTGACCTCATCACGTCGAACCGGTTCTTTTCTCTGGCCCCAGAAAGAGTTGGTGCCACCTAAGCACCAGTTTGGTCAGCGGAAACACAAAGAACCGGTGCTAGCTCTGGCTTTAGCACCGAACCAGCACTGGAACCAGCTTGGTGGAAAAGGGGTATGAGTCAGTAGTTACATCTATTGGATATAAAATAGATTATATACAGTTATTGACAACAATGGTATCCTTGGTTGCATAAAAAAAAGAATTGGGATAAGTGTATAGGGCTCATCAAACCTAAGGCTTTGGAGCCACATATGGCGCTTTGACGAATCAAAAAGGAAGGATGTTTGGTTGTAGACACAACAAGAAAGTGTTATTCAGGATTTATCCTTCAAATTCTTATTTAAAATCTTCAAATAATATCCGCAAACGGCTTTAAAAGAAACTAACTTCAAATTGCACAACCAATTTTTTTATAATCCCTTTTGTAAAGGAGGTTTTGTTGTGTTTTAAAATCTAAAAACAGAATGCAACTGTTAGTTTAATCTTGGTTTACATTCGTATTCACAACCTTTTAATTGAACTATATTTAAATGTGTCGTTATTTACACAAATGTATGCAAATAAGCCAACTTTGTGCCACAGTACTACAATAGCTGCTACTACTGTAGCCGGAAGGTGTTCATTGTGTTCGTCCGACAGCAAACCTTGGGAAAGAAGCGGCCTCCGTGGCGTCTGGTTTTTGCTTATTGCTCCCTGAACCGCTGACCCGAAGGTAAAAGACAGAACAGTTTGTCTCCGTGATGCGTGGAGAGAACTTTGCCGCCCTCTTCGCGACCCTTGCCCTGGGATGGAGCATCGATGGCCACCCACAATGGCTCGCTCTGGCACTAAGCTCCATTACCAACATCTAAAACTGGCACTAAGGATTTAAACACTCGCTTCTAATCAACCCTGATAGTTTGCTGTAGACGTACTGACACCAGGTAACCAGATCTTTTACTTAACAGGCAGATGGAAAATGACTTCATGACCCCGATTCAAACTGTCCTCTTCCTCTGACTACACTTTTGTCTCATCTCCATGCCTTTCTCATCCAAGCTTTGCTCCGGAATCCTGTCTGTTAAGCACATGAACTCCGGCTGTGCGATGAATCGATAGTTGAATGATTAGTCTTGGTTAGATACACGTGTCCGCCACAGGAAAATCTGCTTTCTCTTAGGCTATGCTCAGTCATATCAGAGCCTTCTGAAACAATTTCTATACAAACAAAGGAATAAACAAATTAACGATAAAAGATGTCATAGAAAGCTCAGTTTTATCTCCAGATAGATTTCCTTTCCTCTTGGTCCAGACCGGCTCGTTTGTTTTAGCCAAAGTTGCTTTTTAGTAAGACCTCTAGCAGCAACAGTAAATGTGTACAGCATGTATTGCGAAGAAGAACCTAACATTTCATATGCTGTCCCTTATACTTACTTAAATGGGAGAGTGTTGTTTTATTGTGGGTTCTGTTTCGTTTTGGTTCTTGGCCTTATCCTTCCTGCAGTATCGTAGTAATATCTTCGCATGGTTTAATTGATCACCGAGACAATTCACCGTTTCACTGTATAGATTGTACTGATCAAATCGAGACGCCCTCTACCTAATGTTTATGGTTTCTCTATATTCCAGGGGTCAGTTACACCAGCAGTGCTGCGAAGAGTGGACGCTGGTCAGTGAAGAAACTCAGGCCAAGATGGCGCGCATGGCTGCTGCCGCCGCCTGGGGCCTAGGTAACCAGTCACCTTCCTGACTGATCAGTCAAAATGAAATGCATTAAATTGCATTGTGAAATGTTACTATATGGTCCTAAAATAATGGTCATTTCCATGTCTGAGTAAGAATGCTCCTGCCTTTCTGCTTTAGCTGTTTCTGTTCCTATAGATTTCACATTGGTCTAAAATAAACTTCTTCACATGTGGTTGCACAAATTCACATGTTTTTTTATTTTTAAGTCCCACATGTGGCTCCCGTTCTTCCCATGTGATCAAATATTTTGTTTGTCGTGTTCCATATTTCTTACATGCGTAAAGATGTAGAAATACACGATACATGTGTTTCATGTGGACATATATGTGGTGCACATGTGAAAACATGGAAATTCATTTTTATTTAGTAATGTTATTTTTTTTCAATATCCACTTATATTCCAGTGTTTTTTAATGTCCGTCATATCACTTCACACTGTTTTCACATGTGACATTTCAGGGGTTATTTTCTGTTAGGTTTGGGTTTAAATAACTAATGTTCACAGAAGTGACACTATATTTTAAAGAAAACTGCAGCATTAATGGTCAGGTCTGTTTTACTCGCTCGTGTGTGTGTGTGTGTGTGTTTTGATTTTTTCTAATTTCCAGGACACTGGGATAGCATGGAGGAGTACACATGCATGATCCCAAGAGACACACATGATGGTGCTTTTTATAGAGCCGTTTTAGCCCTCCATCAGGACCTCTTCTCGTTGGCCCAGCAGGTGGGTTACATTATTACTCAGCCATATAAACGGTGAACAGGATGTACTTTGAAGGTTGAATGTTCTCATAAGGCCGTAACACTTTTTGGAAATCGGTTCTGGTCGTGGACCTCGTGGAATTTTGCTCTGTCTTTATGAGGATGATTATTATTACTATTGGTTTATTATTACCATTGAATTTTTCCCCCCCCTGCTGCCCAGGGAGGATTGAATTCTCCTCATTAACTCTTGACTTTTCATTAATAATAATAAAACGTGCAAGGTTTGTTTATGTTTTTCCTTATTTTTCCATGTGGGAACACTGTTGGTTTGGAAATGTTATGTAACTGTAAACCATTCCAGCGTCCAGCCGCCAGAGCAGCTGACTCCCCTCGCGGTCTGGTGGGGTTTAGGGGGTTTTTTTTTTTTTTTTTTCTGCTATTTGATGAAGGTTGGGGTTTGCAGAAGAGCCCAGACTCTCTGGAGCTGGATGTGTTTAAAATGGAGGAGAGCACACCCAACCAGCACGCCTCAGAACCCGACAAACCGTAAACAGCCGCTTATCCCTTCGCCCTGTTCTTGTCGTCTGTTCATCATTCAGCCCTGGAGATTTGCGCTGCGTGCCCTCTCATTCTCATCGCAGCCATTCCGCCCCCTATAATTTTCAGATTAAGTCCCAGGTGTGGCTGGTAGGATTCTGAATCTTTAATACCAGAAGAAGACCTGGAGCTCACGATCCAACCACACACTATGAGCATGGAGGTTTGTAATGCCTATGTTGATGTGGCTTAACATTTAGTGTAAACAGTCTGGTTTCCTGGATGTAGCTTGTAATCCTCACACTTTGATTCAGTGGTTTGTTACTTTTGTCCCTGTACATCCAAACATGCGCACCAAGTCTTAAATGTGCGTATCTGTGTAGAATATCTATACTAGTCTATTTTAGCATATGTGTATTTCATTGGAAGACTTTTACATTTAGTTTGCATCAGTTCAAGTCGGTTACACGAAACTTTAAATGTTTACAGCAGCCTGAAAACTGTACAGCATAGACCCGCTTCTGTAGAAAACCCTGTGACCTTTTTCCCCTTTACACCGTTTTTTGTCTGGCGCATCACATCCCTAGAAGATGAAATGCTTTTGCCTGAAATGCCGCACAATTGGATGAAATGCTGTCGACTTCCAGAAGAACAACGTGTTGATCCTATAAAATTCACGGGGGAACACATCATTGTGGGATCAAGTGTGAAAAATATCTGTTATGATATTTGAAAAGGTGCTTTTCTCCGAGCCGCTTCTGTATTCATGCCTCTAATGATAAAGTTTCATCACAGAACCCCTAAGCTTATATAAATAAGTGTGGCTTCACGTAATAGGACAGGAGATTTGGTTAGCTGTCGTTATGCGCTGCCAGAAGCCAGACACTGCATTTATCGGGAGTCGTCTGGACTGCACATTTGCAGCTTGGCCCCAGCACAGCAATTCAGGAGTAAACAGCATCATAACGGCTTGGATGCCATAAAGAAGCTGCCTCATTGTCACCTCGTATCGAGACCCCTCCCCTCACCCCGCCCCTTGTTTTGCATGCCTGAGGAGGTGTTTTGGCATGCCATCCCTACGTTCCATCCCTGTTAAAAAAAAGTAATTGGTGGGAGTTGGTTTGAAACAGCTGTGTGCCCCGGTCTTCGAGACCTTCCTCGGTTGCTCTCCCTGATTTTGTCAACCCGATAATAACAGCTCTCTAAGTCTCTGGCCGATAAGACCCGAGCGCTCGTCGGACTTTCAAGCACTTATACTTGTGTCCTTGTTTGTCCCCATTTGCTCACCTCCATCACTTCTGCTCCGGAGGAACAGTTTTTCCACTCCTCAGGGTACCTGTTGGCTGGATGTGTGAATGTAGGTAAATGCAGCATTTGCATTTTAAGAGGAGTCGGATGGCTACATTCCTGCTAATGGCTCAGCAGAATGCATTAACACCCATAAACAGGACGCTAATGTAATGGTTTTTGAAGGTAAATCGATGCGTACAGAAAGGATTTGAACATCAAACATGTTGTTTTAGGTTGTCACCTTTTAGCCCTTCTAGTTTTTTTTACTTGTATGTTCTTACATTTTAAAAGGCTTTCCAAACTTCATTTGTCATCCAAGCCTATGGTTACATAAATGCTCCATGGCTGCTCTAAACACTTCACCTACCTTCGTCATTAAAAACGTTTGGCAGTCCGCTAAAGGAGCAGGCGTTCTGGTTCGAGTCTCTGAAATATCTCACCGCTGGCAGCCTTTGGCCTGGGAGGGCGTGAGCATCAAGCCGTGACACGCCTTCCTTGTTTGTACAAAATGTTTAATTTCCAGGCAAGAATCCAAATTTCAAACTTGTAATGGATGTGTTATGTATTACATCTTTTAAAACAGGCAATTATCGGGTGTAGCAACTGTTTTTATGCATTTTATTTATTTGATGGATTTGTTCAGTAACGTTTAATTAATAAGGTTGTCGATATACAGAAGCAGAGAGCAACGCAGTAAAGCTCAGAAATATTCATAGAATGTTGCAAAAGGCAGGAATAAAAGGATGGTTTATAACCAAAACTAATAAAAGGTATTAAAGTATAACATTTAGACCAAATTACTGTAACCTACAATTAAAGCAACGCTAAGTAACTTTTCAACCTTCATAAACAATTTTCGTAACTTTTGTGGTCATAAGTCGACTCACAGCTCGTTGAATGACACCTCTGTCATGAGCCGAGATGGTCCGTATCGCTTTAACCGGCACTAAGCAACTTTGAGGAGGGTGGCAGGAACCTTGACACACAAAAAAAAACTAAAAATGTGCCGACTGATTCATTTCCCCCTTTTCTTAGTTTCAACATCATTACATGACATTGTTTCACAACAACTAAATTCATTACCATGTTGCTATTCATCCTTCATACAGACACTGGAAAGAGAAATGTACTTCAATCCAGCTGCAGGCAACAAGGAGATCAGGAATTTATGACAATATGCGCCGTTGCTCATGGGAAATGCGGAGTTCCTTCGAGGCAAAACGCTTTTGTCCACACTGGCCGCTAAAATTGACCAAAACGGAAACTTCTTTAGTGTTGTTTTAAGTATATCATTCGTGGTGAGGCTTCATTTGTAATATGTCCAATTTTCAGACAGGTAAACTGTTCTTTGACTAAGAAAGTGTCTCTGACAGGCTTCTTTATTTGCTGCAATACAGACCACTACAGCTGTCAGCTTTAGGAGGTCTTGTTTCTTTTTAATTTAGTTTAAGTTTCGTTTATACCCTGAAAAGTAACTAGACTGTATATTAGAAAGAAAGCAAAGAGATGTCACTTTGGAAAGAAATACTCTTTAGACATTTACATAAAAGACATTTATTCCACAGATCAAACAGCACCAGACTATAAGGGAAACCCCGTTTTGTGCCTCATTTACAATTAAAAGTTGTTGTTTTTTAAATAATAATATTGTAAACCGAGGAAACTGGGGATAGATATCCAGGAAATTACATTTATTGGTAGATGGACAGGTGGGTATTAGTTGAATTAAATAAGATGTGGTCAGATTATAAGTTTGTAAGGAAAATATTTAGTAAGTTGTCCTGAAAATCTGGTTCAGAGGATTTTTCAGACTCCCGGATAATATCGCAGCTGTAATCTCTGCTTTGTGATCGTCTTCTATTTCTTTCTTGTCTTCTAACCCCCAACTTGACTGGCTGAGTGATTGGAAATGCGACGTTTCACATCGATCATATTTCTATTATTCTGTATAACAGCAAGCACAATGTAACGGGTGCGCTGTGGTTTCTTTGAACAATATAGTGTATCGACAAAGCGAGAGACCTCCTCGATGCTGAGCTGACGGCCATGGCTGGAGAGAGCTACAGTCGAGCTTATGGGGTAAGTGCTTGGGGGAAAAAAAAGATCTTTGGCTACACTTGCAATGGTTTTCAAGCTTTTTTTTTGATGATTAAAGAAACAAAACATGACTTGATTAACTATATTAAACAGATTCTCTGGGTACATTCATTGGATGTTATGGCTCTCTCTTGTTTGCATATATGTGTGGATATCAGTGATGAAAAGCAGACTTGTGAAAATGTTATCTTATATAAATAGTTTATCTTACAGCTGATCTTTCTAAAAACCAAAAGTCATTAGTCTTAACATTTGCTGCAAACTGGATTCTGCATGTTCTCTAAGATCAGTATCACAAAATCAGCCTTTTATTTATTTGAAGGTTTCACCAAGTGGATTTATATTGGATGTCTCCCTTTTTTTAGTCCAGATAGGAAACTTTTCTAATCTTTACAATATAAGAGACGCAGTTCCAATGACGTTTGGTTTATAGCTGAAGATATTAATGTGTTTGTTTGTCTCCCAGGCCATGGTGTCCTGCGAGATGCTGTCTGAGCTGGAGGAAGTGATCCAATACAAGCTGGTGCCAGAGAGGAGAGACATCATCAGGGAAACTTGGTGGGAGAGGCTGCAGGTAACTTCCGCACACGACGCTCAGAAAGCACAAATATGCGCACACACACACATTCACATTGGCATGTGCACAAGCAAGCATGCAATGCGAAGCAGATGTTGGAAAAGCTACAGTTTATTAATGTAAAACATCCACTGCTCAGGCATGTCGAGAGACGGCAATATCTCGGAGTCTCGTCTGTTTCCTCGTCTGATTCGTTTCCAAATGTTTTTTATACAAATAAATCCAGAGAAGTTTTATCTGTGTTTCCCACAAGACAACCTGCAACTTTTAATGTGTTTTATAGCAGCGATCTGCATCGTGCACGCTCCGGATCTTTCAGTCCTAAAACAGTCCACCGTATGCCGTTCACTTCTGCTGAATCTAATAACCTGATTATTTGACTCACGTGTGTCGAAACAGAGACGCGTCTAAAAGCTGCTGGACTCCAGCCCTCAAGGACTGGAGTTGCTGATCCCCGTCTCACGGTATTTATTTAAAAGGATGTTACGAAACCGACCTATGCAAAGTGGTGCACGTCTGTTTGTTGACAGCACAGCTGTTGGTTGAGCACAAATCCGGCTGTTTTTGGAACGGTGGGAAAGAAGAAAGCCGTCGTTGTCCTGTTTGCAGTTTTCTCTGCAAGACACGTGAAGGACACGACAAACATGCGGAACGAGATCAGATGAAACGTTTCAACTTTTTGAGCGGTCATGCAAAACGTTGTCTTGCGGAGGAAATATCGTAGAACACGTCAGGCGCATCTGGCTTCTCTGAATTCTCCTCGCTTCGATATACTATAATGGCCTCCCTCAATGGTTACATTGTCTTCCTGCATTTGGCCTGACAGTTTTATTTGAGAGACATGACGATTACTCTGACTATTATTCTCCTTGGTTTTGAGCCCCTCCCCCCTCACATAGATGTCCTTCTTGAGTTTGAGTAGACACTTCCTTGTTAATCCTCTATCAAATGAATCCCATGTGCAAACCGTTCTGTGTCTTTTACTTCAGGGCTGTCAGCGTATCGTCGAAGACTGGCAGAGGATCCTGATGGTTCGATCTCTGGTCATCAGCCCCCACGAGGACATGCGGACTTGGCTGAAATACGCCAGCCTTTGTGGGAAGAGTCTACGCCTGGTCAGTGTGTTAACATATTTACACAAGCTATTCAGGGTTCTATTGATTATCATCATTCGACAATCAGGACGAGTAGATCTCTAGCTTCTTTTTTTTTTACCAGGAAATGAGGTTTTGGCTCAGAAGAAGCGAAGCTCAGCTATAAATTAAGACCGTTCTAAGCTGCCAGTAATGAAAGCAGCGGAGCGCCCCTCAGTCACGCTGTTTGGAAAAAGCTAAAAACGCATGTCTTCCTAATGACAGCTGATGATGTGTTCCATCCTAAACCTCACTGGTACGCTAATAAGTTAGAGGAGATGGCAGAAAGTCATGTAATAAACTACCACACACCATGTCTGATCGCTAAATGGGGCTAGAACAGAAAGATGTATTACACCAACAGTAAAAATTTTTATAATTAGTCTTTGGGGGAGAAAAAGAAAACCCTCCTTGATGGGTTATTATTATTCCATTAGATTTTTTTTTCTCCTGCTATTTGCCTTATTCCCTCTGTTTTAATGGTTGAAAATGTATTATTTAGTTGTTTATTTTGTAAACCTATTTAATAAAAATCTCTGTGCAGTTTGTTGTCTTTGTTGCAATTCCAGTAACTCTGCTGCCCTATCATTACAGGCACTTGCCCACAAGACTCTGGTGCTCCTTCTGGGTGTTGACCCGTCCAAACAGCTCGATCACCCGCTCCCTACAACCCACCCGCACGTCACATATGCATACATGAAGTACATGTGGAAGAGCAACCGGAAGGTAGGAAAATGTACTTCTCACGATTACATAACATGCATTACACCAACTGTAGTCCCTGTAGAAGACAAAAGCATGTATAGTCATGAATTCTGTGTTGATGTTATTTGTGCAATCTGCTTAAAACACTCACGCTTGCATCGTGGCGCAGTCGTTTCATTTATGCTACAAGCAACATTTGCATGTTTAAAAGCAGACGTCCAACACAAAAATCTGTAAATATTGGTTACAAGCTTAAACCTTTAGAATAAAATTAAAATAAATATATAAAGTACAGTGGTTAGAGTTAGCATAATACAGGCATAAGCTGTAGTTTAAGAAAAGCAGTTGCTGTCTTTAATTACCGGAGTCCAAAAGATCGTTAAACTATACAAAGATAAAACGCTTCATGCATCATGTTGATAACACATGTTCTGAAGAAAAGCTTGGGGTAATTTAAGACTACCCAATTTGATGAACATGTTAAAGTATGCATTGCTTAACATAGATATCTTGTTAACAAAAAAAAAGAGCCTATCAGGATTTTTTAAATCTTTAAAACCACTCTAGCATTCATTCACAAAAACAGAGTGTTGTGTTAGAATCAGCCTCAGTTTTCATGGTCCTCAGAAGCATTTAAAAAAGATTTTTTTTTACAAAGTTACCAAAAATCTTTGTGATAAATCCACAAAATTGAAGAACTCAAACCTTAAGATGTTGCACCTTATGGCTTAAGTATGTATTTGTGTTTTATGTAAAGTTGATCCTAAAGTATGTAGGTAAAATATATTTAGTGCTTCCATAAAATATAACTGCGGGTATAAAAGTTTTGTTCCAATGACGAATTGCCTAAAACCAAAGAAAAGCAACTAAAGGGGCCAAGATTATTAGAACATGTGCAATTTATCTGGCTTCCTCTAACTAAATGATCATGTTTCCTTTAAATACTGAATAATTATCTCCCGTCCAAATAAAATAAACAAGTAGCGAAGTTAGGAGCAAGCACTTCTCACTTAGTAAATAATTTAATAGCAGGCTCATTCAGCCAGCTTGGAGGGGGGGGTTTCTTCTTCTTCACCAAAGTCAGAGGAACTTTGCCAAGCGGTTTCATTACGTTAATCACAGACTTGACAATTACATAAGTTACTGGTTTGGTTGACGAAACAACCACAGATGGACAGCCTTAAGATTGATGATCAGCTCTTCAACTGCTAACAAGTTTAGTTTGTATTGCTGGAGCTGCATCAGAAACTATTTACATCTTACATCTGCTTCAAACGGTGTAAATCAAAGCATCTGCAGGTGATTTAGAGTTGCGCTTCCTAACCCTCAGCTGCTACGATTTGTTCTATTCTTTGCACGAAATGGGTTTTGTAGTGTTAAATCTGGAGGCAGGAGGGCCAGTTTACAGCCCATGATCTTTTACAACTGTGCCCCGATGTTGTAATGCATGTGGTTTCCTGTTTTGTTAAAAAAAATAAAAAATAAACAAGACCAGACACGTTTCCCCATCGAGGAAATGATCCTTAGCGAATAATTGAAGAATTAAACTGTTGCATCACACAGTGTCCACTGTTTTCTCTCATATTCTGTTTTTATTAATATTTGGTAACTAAGGTTGCAGTGGGTGAGGCAACAACGAAAGCCCTTTGGCTACCACACATACACCACACAACCCCAGTCCCTCAGAAACATTTAGTCTGTAGCAGCACTGTGAGAACAAGGGTCTCTTTGGGGAGGGGGCTTAGGTAAGTGTATAAGCGTTGCAGCCCCCGCGGCCAGCTGTGCTGCTTAACCGAGACATAAAACTGTCCCTCCAGAAAAACGCGCTGCTGCGATCGCAGAAAATCCCACAAAATCAAGGGAAAGGGCGCAGAATGTGCGGTGGTGCCCTCACATTTCTTAAAAAGCCACCAGAATTATGTAAATTCGCCTGATTTTGCTGATCCCGCATTGTTTCGCAGAAATTTGAAATAATTCATTATTACTTTTAACTGACACAAACCCCCCCCCAGCCAAAACTGATGGTCCAGCGTGTCGCGTAGTGATGTCATCATCGCGTGGGCCACCATAACAAACAGCAGTGGTATGATGACGTCAATATGTCAGCGCATCCGCCATATTGGATGTGGCAGATTTGCCCCGTAAACTAATGAAAGTAAATGGACTGAACTTCATCCAGCGCCTTACTACATAGAGCTTTAAGTTATTTACAACTGGCTTTGTTCTTGGACGTATTCTGTATTCCATAACTAAGCAATGTTCATATGTTGTACTTTTTCCACCATGCTCATACTACGTTATAGATTCCCTAAAATGGTCCACGACTCGATAAGTAAATAACTGTGACAGCTATGCTGCTATGCTATGTCATGTTAGCTGGTTACTACGGGAGAACCGTGTTTATTCTCCCTACATTTTTAAACAACAATTCCCGAGTTTTTCACACTTTCCCGCATTTTCGTCAACAGATTGATGCCTTCCAGCACATGCAGCACTTCGTCCAGGGGGTACAACAGCAGGCCCAGCATGCCATCGCAGCCGAGGACCATCAGCGCAAGCAGGAGCTCCACAAGCTGATGGCCAGGTCGGTCCATGAATACTTACAACTGGTCGTAACTGCTTAATAAAACTGGTTGTGCTGGAGGGAATGCTACATTAAAACAAATGCTGAAGCCATAAAGATGTTAATGAAGTAGCATATGCCGCGGAGATGCTGGCCGTAAGACAGGCTGTGTGATAATGAGCTTTATTTGGTTCAGGGACGAAGAACCTCGCTTGATTTCTCCTCCACTGTGTTGAAAAAACACAGTGAGTATCCAAATGTTTGTGTTTATTTTGAATAATTCCCTGTAGTAAATCTTAACTTTCACAAGTCAGCTGATCTTTTGTTTTCATGCTACAACAGACAATCTAGTTTATGGGAGAGACAAAAATAACACGTTTTAAGATGTTGGATTTCCAGGCTACACCTAATGAAATATCAGTAGTGGTGGAAGTGAAAATATCCCAATAAAATTGTCCTCCCTGTTAACCACATTGGTAGCATCAAACTTTACTTTATCCGCAACTGGGATGGTTTTTATTTGACATCATTGGTATCGTTTTTCTTCTACATCACAACTGTGCTCTTCTTCCTTTTGGTTTATTGAATAAAAAAAACTCCACTGAAGTTTCTGCTTTTAAATTCACAGAATATAAAAAGGTTATTTATTTTTTACGTTGGTCAAGTAGCTCAAAGCTGACAGGAGGCGTGGCTTAGGATCAGACGGTTATAATCACGCGGGGGATGTCGTACGGCCATATGTGCTAACATAGAGCAGTGGCTCGTATCCTCCCCTCCTGTAAATCAAACATGACTAGACACAAGTGTGACAGCAAGCAGAAAATACTTTTTTTCTTTACATTTTTCTATCCCCCTCACAGAAACCGTTTGAGGAATGCATGCAAGGAAAGAACACCTGTATAGTGTCAGTCTCCCTCCAGACCCTCACACACACACACACACACACACTAATCAGTAAAGGTCCATTACTGGTATGGAGCACACCTGGCCTCCGACACTCTTCCATCTCCCTCGATGTCATTTTGCAGATGCGTAACTTCGGCTCTGCGCCGCTGATATCTGCCTTTCGTAAACATGGCCCACGGAGTTTGGAAACAGTTTCGGCATAAATCCTGTAAACTTCACTAACACGTGGAAAAAGCACAGAGAGCACAGGAATTACGCAATGAGGCGAAAACATTTTTTCACTGGAGGAGCTCTCAAAACAATATTCACACTATTGATAGATGGATCCAAGCTAAAGTGTTCGCCATTTGTTCACTTTAGTCTAGGTCCGTAAATTATGCATCTCGGCCCGGTCGAGCACGACTACCGGGACTTCTGCTTGTGATGGATGGCGACATGTTCTCCTCGCCGATGTTCCGGGGGCTCAACAAGTAAACAAGAAAAGGAATTGGATAACTGAAGCTGAATTGTTTTGCTTCGAGCTAAATATGTCGTCGTTAACATTGGCAAGCGTAACGTTTGCGAGAAAGAAACAATCTATAGACGTCATAGCGGCATTTTCTTCATCACCGGTTGTCTGAAGGAGAGAAACATAACTAAACATAGAAGCACTGAACTATGGGGCTGTTTATGGGATTAAGTAAAGAAGAACGCCCTAAAAGAGTGGATTGAAAAGGTCTTGGTGTACTAGAGGCAACATTGTCACCTAGTGCAACAGTCACTTAAGTCTACAGATGATTTGCTCCAAACAGGATTTCCACCGGAAAACCAAATTAGGTCATCCCTGTTATCTGAAGGACATCCTTATTGGATTGGGTTCTTCAAGAATGATGGATAAAGATAGCAAAAAATCATTAGCACAGCAATGGAAATGTATCCTATTCTGTCTTCAAATTATAAGAGTAAAGAAGTTTCGTCCAAGCTCTGAATCTGCTTGTATTCCTAGAGATTCCTATAGATTTTCATCTATAGGAATGGCAGACATTCATTAAACTCCCAACAAAACATCCAATAAGGAATCCGACATTTGACTCCAGGGACTTGTTTGACCTACAAAATGTTCTTTTTCTTTCCTATAAAATGTTTATCTTTTGTCAGTCCATAAATTAGCTATAGTTGAGGCTTATGTTATGTTCTATGAAAAATGATTTGCAACTACATCTAGAGTAGCAGCCGTCTATGTTTGTGTCTTCTCGTCATGCAGATGCTTCTTGAAGCTGGGCGAGTGGCAGCTCAGTCTGCAGGGCATCAACGAGAGCACCATTCCCAAAGTTCTGCAGTATTACAGCAGTTCAACAGAGCATGACCGCAACTGGTACAAGGTCAGTCTCCGCTCGACCTTTCGCTTTTGCCTCCTGTCCGGTGGCGGTTAAAGTCATTTCCTGACTGTGAACATAAGACATCCACTTTGTTGTCTTTCGGGGGGGGGGCCTTTGTTTGTCCGTTGCAGCTTTCAATTATTGTTTGTGTCTTCACGGCTCATTTCTTTTCCCCTGTTAGTTGGGAACATTTAAAGCTCATCATCTATTTGCTGCTGCAGCATTAGGTAATGACACGGCTGTCAGCATCTCTGCCATTTACGTGCGCACATGGCTGCTAATTTAGGTACATTTCGTACTCTTTGATCTTCAGCAGCTCCTTGTGTAAATTCCTGCATGACTCAGCATCAAGCCGACAGCTCTGGATTGCTGCTTTAAACAAATCTGTCGCACAGAAACGGAGAAATGACATCACGAATGAACGTGGAAATAATTTCCAGCAGGCAGACAGTAAGTTATCCGTCTGTTTGCCGCTCCCCTGCAGGCCTGGCACGCCTGGGCCGTCATGAATTTCGAAGCGGTGCTACACTACAAACACCAGAACCAAGGAAAGGACGAGAAGAAGAAGCGCCGGCACGCCAGCGGCGCCAGCGCCACCAGCGAGGCGAGCAACAGCGACAGCGAGGTGGACAGCACGGATCACAGTCCCATGCCCTCGCCCGGCCAGAAGAAGGTCAACGAGGTGAGAGTCAGCCTCGTATTATCTGTATTCTGTTCTCTTTGTGCTGTACCTTTAAAAAACAATATTATTGTTTTACTTCTGTCCTTTTCATCCAGGACCTCTCAAAGACGTTGCTCCTCTACACTGTTCCTGCTGTTCAAGGATTCTTCCGCTCCATTTCCCTCTCCAGAGGAAATAACCTGCAGGACACACTTAGGTGAGCGAAACAACAAACATTACCGAATCATACGAAGCTCCTCCAAGGTTTTCTATATCAGTGGAAGGGGGGCCCTCTAGTGGTGATTTTATTTACTTCCTGAGAGGATGGGGTCCTCAGCTAAGTTTGTTTTTGTTACCATCTTTTTACCATCTAGGGTTTTGACTTTGTGGTTTGACTACGGTCACTGGCCTGAGGTGAACGAAGCTCTGGTGGAGGGCATCAAGACCATTCAGATTGACACCTGGTTACAGGTAATGTGAACCTCATTGTTAACTGCTTAGGGGCCTGGTTGATTAGACAGTTGCCTATATTGCTGTTAGTACAAATTTAAAGGCTGAAATATGCAACAAAAAAAAGAGAGCATATGACAGGGTTCCCAAAGAAATCCTGAAAGGTGGGGAATCAGTTTTAAGGATTTTCCAGGCTTAGATAAGTACAGAAAAGAGGAAAATATAGATTATATAGAAAAGGGATATTGTACTGAACTCTGTCTCCAGCTCTAAGGAAAAAAAACTTATTTGATATGCAAATATTACCTTTTGGTCCACAAATGTAAAAAATGCCCCACATTTTGTGACCATTCTTTTCATATTATCTTATTACTAGCGATAACGATAAAAAGAAACCAACTTAAAACAGGCTTATTTAGGACACGTGTTATATGAAGAAGTGTGATTTGTGCCGCTAAACTGCACAGCGACTCCCTTCATATTTTTTTGAAATGTCTCTATGCTCTTAGTGGATCATTCACGGGGGACACAAGTAAAGCGTAGCACTTTGACCGTTGTTGAAGTTATGATAAATCACAACTCCAATCGTAATAATAAAGGCCCACCCACTGGCTTCTGAGTTTCTCCTGCCTCATCCTCTTTCCCAGGTGATCCCTCAACTCATAGCTCGCATCGACACCCCTCGAGCGCTGGTGGGCCGTCTCATTCACCAGCTGCTAACGGACATCGGGCGATACCATCCACAGGTACCCCGCCACGGCGTTTTATTCACAAAGCGGCCAGCAGTATTCAAGAAGACAACTGACTGGTTATTCTCTCCCTGCCTCTCCAGGCTTTGATCTACCCACTGACAGTGGCGTCCAAGTCCACCACCACAGCCCGACACAACGCCGCAAACAAGATCCTGACGAACATGTGTGAACACTGCAACACCCTGGTTCAGCAAGCTATGATGGTAGAGACTCAGCCATTGACATCCACCAGGCGGCCGTCATCACACAATCAACTCTTCAGAATAGTTGGGATGTTCTTTAGGTTTAAACTAAACGAAAACATTCAAATAACAAGAGCCAGTATTTGATACGCAGCAGAACATTTAATGAGCTTGTTTCAAATGTGATGCTAGCTAAAGGTCAAATGGCTAAAAAGAGAACGACTGTTTGGGGAGGACATCTAGCAAGTAATCGAGTAAATGACATGAGGGATATTTTAGAGAGGCGGACGCTCACATTTGTAAAGAGGAGTAGAGGCTCTTCAATCTGTGAAAGACTGTTGAAAGATAGTTGAATACTTTAGAGACATTCTTTCTCAAGGTCAAATTGTAGATGATTTTCCAAATCATTGACGGTGAATAACTTTCATCTAAAGGTGTGTTTTTCAACCAGTGTGCCGTGGCACAATAGTGTGCCGTGGGTGATTGGATAATTTTTAAGTGCAATTTGAAATAAGAGATATAAAATATGATAAAAAATACATGTTTATTTGATTCATATTAAAGACACTTCGATAAGAATTACTATGAATTTAATATATGCGACTATAGAGTATCATTTGTTTCAATTTTTGGTTGGTGGTGTGCCTCGTAATTCTTTCAATGAAAACAATGTACCTTGGCTCAAAAAAGGTTGAAAAACACTGATCTAAAGCTTCAGAGTAACTGGAAATATTTTTGTGTTAAGGACAAGGCCAAAAAAAAAAACTCCACCATGTTCAAAATGGGTAAAATCTTTGTTAAAGACAAATCGTGGAATTGATTTATTTGAAAGGAAATCTCCAGATTTTTGATAATACAGGTAGTCGAGGAAATCAAGCAGCCTTGCAGGTATCTTTGGCGAGATATAAAGAACGTTTGGTTTGCTTAGTTTTTCCTGCCTGTTCCTGGTCGCGTTTCACACGAGATCACGCTCTCCTGCGTTCTGCACGTGTGTGCGGGATTAGCTTTGAAACTCGGTTTCTGAAACCGTCCAAAACCTTGTATGAGAATGTGTTCACGCTATGATCAAACTAAACTTCGAACGGCTGAAGGTAAAGAGAGATCGGTTGTTTTTACGACGTCACGACAGACCTCCTGAGCGGCACTAAGTGATTGGATTGGCCGAAGTAGAGTTAAGAACCGATGGAGACAGATTGATCATGGTCTAACTTTTTACTCCATACCAGTCTGTCACTGTAGCAGCCCTGTATACACATTTGACACAGACCGTGGGAGTATAAACACTTCTGACTGGCGCTGTGCGTGCATCAGGTGACTAATCTTTTGGTTACCAACCCTTTCATAAAATCATTTTAGATTTAAAAAGTCCAAAAATTAGGTTTTTTTTGTTTTTGCTTTTTTTCCAGAAAGCCTGAGCAACGTTGATTGCTAACTCTTCTCAGTTCATGTGTTGACGCTAAAGGGGAGGTCAGGAATGTGTTGTGAAATGAATATAACACAGCGGCCTGACCTTTTATTTGTTGTCCCTGTTGATCCAGGTGAGCGAGGAGCTTATCCGCGTCGCTATCTTGTGGCATGAGATGTGGCACGAGGGTCTCGAGGAAGCCTCTCGCCTTTACTTTGGCGAGCGCAATGTAAAGGGCATGTTTGCCGTGCTGGAGCCGCTCCACGCCATGATGGAGAGAGGACCGCAGACCCTCAAAGAGACTTCATTTAATCAGGTTTGTGTCGTCCTGGTGTAAATTGATCTGTACGAATGCGGAATCCTCCTATGGTTTTGTCTGCTGACATATTTAGCCCCGCAGATTTCATCTGTGTTTCTCGCGCTTTGTGCCTTAAGGCCTATGGCAGGGATCTGATGGAGGCGCAGGACTGGTGCAGGAAGTACATGCGATCCGGGAATGTGAAAGACCTGACGCAGGCCTGGGACCTTTACTACCACGTGTTCAGACGCATCTCCAAACAGCTGCCTCAGGTTGGTGGAAGCATTTCACCTGCGAATAATAACCAACCAAGACAAAGTATGTAGCTATTTAGGCTTTATTTTCTGAAGGGCTGTGCCAAAAGATCGATTTATATAAGAAACACGATTTTCATTCACTGAAAATGATTTGAGAGGTCCCAAAAGTGATTTTCAAAACAAATCCACTGGCTGTCGGAAAAGAAAGAGAACTGATTATAGTTGTCTTGTGTTCATTGAAAGTAAAGATTTTGAGTCATTTTCGTTTCCAAAAAAAAAAAAAATGTATCATTGGAATCTAATCTAGTCTATTCCTACCTGTAATATTATGCATACCAGAATATTCAAACTTCCTGTAAAGGTAAAGTCTTTGAGCAAAAAATGCAAGACTGAGAAATCAGTCAATTATTTATAAAGAGTTTGTTGAAGGAGCAAACTACCCCAGATATGATCTGGTTTTTGGTTGTTTTGTTTGTTTTTTAATTCTTTTTATTCTTGTCCATATTCTTGGCTCTGGTGACCGATAAATAAATCTGGTTGAGTGTTTCTTAGCTCCATTGAAGGGAATAGAAAGTTGAAATAGCTGAATAGTCTTTCTGGCAGGAATATGAGGGGAAAGATCCAATTATTTTTCTGAGGATTTCTCTTTCATTAATGATTTTAGGAAGAGCTGTAAGGGAGCTGAGACTCATTAGGCTTGAGAAGGATGGTTGTTTTGCTAAAACAGCCGATTCATTAATCATTAAAACCATTTTTAAAGTAATTTTATCGACATTGTTTGCTATATGGAGCAAGGCCTTGTCTACATTATTTAAATCAGTTTTCCTATAACTTTTTGTGGGGACTCATACACACAGCGTTGCCATCATGTCTATCATGTGTATTTCAATTAAAGCTGCACAATATACTTAATCACCCATGTTTGCAGGGTCATAATCATAAAAAAAGCCAAATTTGGGTCAATATTGGGTTGAAGATTTTATCTCCAGTGTCAGGAATTGAGGCTCTCAGGATATTTCTCCAGTTCGGTCGACTCAGGTTGACTCTTATAAATTGACCATAACGATGTACCAGTTTTTTTGTTTTATTTGATGAGACATTGAGGTAAAGTGTTATAATCAGTATCGTCACCCAAAATGCATGTTCTCCCTAAAGTAATGCCTTCTTTATTTTTATGATAAGCAACAATTTCTAAATCTGGCCCCTTTATGATCAGCTCAGATACATGGGCAGCCAACCCACCACCTCAGTTCATATAGCACCAATTAAAGTGTATCCCAAAGAGTTCCACGATGCAAATGGGTCCAGTTTATTTTCTCCAAATTCACTTTAAATCAGTGCAGCTTTTTTCAATTAATAATTTTTATTTTATTTTTATCCCTAATAAAATCCACTAATGTTATCATACCAAATAATAAAGGGTATCCACCTAAGAGCGCCCAGTCACTGACTTTGCCACCGTCCATCCTTAGGAGCAAGTATGTGGGCACAGTGGAGAGGAATGACCTCTTTGATCTAGATTAGGTTCACTCAGAAACGGGCACCGTATACAAGGCCACTTCTTTTCAGGCTACTGAATGCTACAAAGACGTGCTAAACACAACTGAAGCTTAACAGAACGGAGGGACTGCTGTTGTTTTCCTGTCCCAAATGTATTATTCTGGTAATATGTTTTAGTTATTCTCTTCTCTCCCTATAAAATCAGCTCTGCATAGTAAACTAATGTCAAAATCGTCCTGCTCCCATTAAATGCGATTGAAATGGAGTGACTGATGTGATTCCTCCCACCGTCATCGCATTGTTGAAGAAACGCTCCGGTTCGCAGCTTGATAATAAATACAGACGGCAATGCTACTCGTCACTGGAGCTCTGCCCTGCTCCCTGCTGAGACGTTACAGTACGCAGCATGGAAGAAAAAAAACCCCGGCGTGCTGAGAGCAGTGCAAATACTTTACTACAGGGCATTAACTAGGAAACAAATCATCTACAGGACGCATCCAAACAGCAGATTTAGAGCAAGCTGGAGCCATTACCATATGTTGTGAACATATATTGATATTAAACATCAACCGCTATCTTTAGGGTCTCGGATTTAATGTGGGCTGGCAGCAACTTCACAGAGAAACGTCTTTGACGCATCTGTGTAGCGTCGCATATTAAGAACTAGCAGGATAAAACCTTCATCTTTAATACAAGCCAATCTCTGCTACTATTTGCATATTGCTTTAGGCTTTGTTTTTTTTGTTTGCACAACAGACTCAAAAGTAATTGTCTCTTCCTGTACCACATCCTCACCTCATCCACTTTTCCTCGCAGCTCACCTCCCTGGAGCTACAGTACGTCTCTCCGAAGCTGCTGATGTGTCGCGACCTGGAGCTGGCCGTGCCCGGCACGTACGACCCCAACCAGCCGATCATTCGCATCCAGTCCATCGCTCCGTCGCTGCAGGTCATCACCTCCAAGCAGCGCCCACGCAAACTCACCATCATGGGTAAGACGAGGAGGCGGAGGACGGCGTTACGTAAGGAAAATAGATCGGAGATGGGGCACTCGGGCTTGTGCAGGCGTTGCTTTAGGGAAAGCTTCATATTAATAAAAGCAAACAGAAAGCCGCTCCAGGGTCGGGATTTATTTAAAATTCATCAAACAAGGGAAGGTTCTGTGAGTCGTAAATACTGGGGGGGGGGGGTATATCCTTCTTCTATGCAACTAAAGGTCAAAATAATGAGGAAGCTTCTGCCCAAATAAATCAGTGTTACTTCTTTAATAACCAGCCTGGGACTAAACATTTCCATCAATCTGCGCTGGAATCGTCACCATTATTCTTAAAGAAAGAGGCAGGAAAACGTCTTGGTCTACCGTAGCTCAGCTGTGTGCGAGGAAATACGACCACGAGGATCATCCGAGACGACGCCGGGTCCAGTTTGCCTGATCAATCACATCCCGTTTGTGCCTCGCACTGATTCGCTGGACGTTTGGATACCTTGCTCTGATGTAACCCATCAGCGCTGCACAGCGCCGTCTGTAAAAGATGATAGCCGATGTATCATCTGACCTCCGGGAGCGAGACTTTAAAATTAGGACCTGTCGCCCCGTGGAGGAGGAGAAGGAGGAGGCTTAAATGTGTTGTTGCTTGTTTAGGCTCAGAACAGAACTGGGAATCGTTGGAGTGTTGGACTGTACGTCATCTTCGTCTCTCGCTGGGTCGGATAAAACCTCACGCCGGTCTGTCGGTTGTGGCGTCCGATTCACTTGGTCTGCAGAAGTTAATTCATGGTTTATGTTAATGTCTTCTTTCTCAAAGCTACTGCAGCTCTCCCTGTCTGACATCCCTCTTTATAAAAGATGAATAAAGACCAAAAAGCTGTTCTGCCACTTTTTTTAAAATCAGAAATCCGCCGTTCTGTCTTCCCTACTTTATCACAGTTGTTCCCCTAAGGTGTTGGAGAGTTACGTTTTTAGTTCGGGTTTCACGACGGCTCGGCTTTAAATCGAGCTTAAGGAATAACTCGTCTCTCGTGAAATAATTTATTGCCCCGCAAAGGCTTGCCAGACGTTGCCTCAGGTTACGTGAGCGCACAACCTGCTGCGAACCAGCGGGGGGGAGGCAAGTCCGTCCGTATAAATACTTTTACATAACACGCCAGCTCCCTTTGAGCAAGGCATCAATAATGTACGTTTTGGGCTCCGTCTGCAGGAAGCAACGGCCACGAGTTCATGTTCCTGCTGAAGGGCCATGAGGACCTGAGGCAGGACGAGAGAGTCATGCAGCTGTTCGGCTTGGTCAACACGCTTCTGGCTAACGATCCGGCATCCCTGCGCAAAAACCTCAGGTAGGAACATCAAGGACTGTTGTAGACACACGGGTTGAGTCAATTAAGACAGATTTAAGGGTGCAGAAAAACAATCAATTGTCTTTTAAAGATTCATCTCTCTTTGGTGGAAACTTCACAGATCCTTGAGGTTTTTTTTTGTTTTCTTTGGAGAACACTGGAGGCTCAACAAGCAGAACTACCTGATACATTCTTTAGTTCGTGAATCTGATATAGAGATATTCACATTGTCAAGACCAGATTAAAGCAACTAGAGCTACCTGGTAACTGCACGAACTATGTTTCATCTTACTGGAACATTCCAAGTGCATCTACTGCATCCAGTCCGGAGTCCTTTGCAGTTTTGCAGAAGTTTAGATTATTTTTAAGTTTTTTTTTTGTTACAAGTTGGAATACGGATGAGAACAAGTTTAGCATTTATTTCCCTGTTCTGCCCTTCCGTCCGTCTCTTCAAAGTCGTCACAAAAGTCTTTATTGAAAGTGTGACTATGGCCTTAATTTAGTATTCATGTTCTGAAAGAGTCTGTAATGGATTTTGAACTCTACAAGCTTTACATACAGATGCGCATGTTTGTTTTTCACATGTTGACAACAGATATATTTATATATTTTTTGTCTGTTTTCTGTCCCATCAGCATTCAGCGCTACGCCGTCATCCCCCTGTCCACCAACTCCGGCCTGATTGGCTGGGTGCCCCACTGCGACACTTTGCATGCCCTCATCAGAGACTACAGGGAGAAGAAAAAGATTTTGCTCAACATTGAACATCGCATCATGCTCAGGGTGAGGAATCACCCAAGATAGCACAGCTTCTCTTTTTTTTAGTAGTTGTGTTTTTGATGGACAGCTGTGCTGCAGTTCATTGTTAAAGCCGGACCGTCTTTTTAGAAGTACGTCATGAACCTTTTGGTGTATTTGTTTCCACGCGCGTGCGAAACTTTGCTTTTGCGAGGTTTGATAAACCTCGGCTCTGTGGTCTAAACGTGCGCGTTTCAGATGGCGCCGGACTACGACCATCTGACCCTGATGGAGAAGGTGGAGGTGTTCGAGCACGCCGTCAACAACACCGCCGGAGACGACCTGGCCAAGCTCTTGTGGCTGAAGAGCCCCAGCTCCGAGGTGCGACGCCGCTTGATCTTTTCCCGCCGACGTTTTGTGATTTCTGAGTAAAATGTCAAGAGCTCTTAATTATACGGCAGACCTCTGAAGTAGGAAATAGGATTTGTTTCCCCTGTGAGACGGCTTTCCCCTGACAAACAGGTGCTCGCATTATAAAAGGGTTTCATTCAACGCGGATAAAATGGCCGACTTTCAGGACCTCATTTGCAGCCTTTCAATTTTCAGGAACACCAGAGTTTTTTATTTTATTTATCTTAAACATTTCTATGAAGATAAATTTCATAGCCTGTGTTGAGTTTTTTGACGATTGACTCTTACTAAGCAGCTCGTCCTTCCAGGTGTGGTTCGACAGGAGGACCAACTACACTCGCTCCCTGGCTGTAATGTCCATGGTGGGCTACATTCTCGGCTTGGGCGACAGGTGAGCGTCGTCCTCACCCGGAGAAATCTTCTCTGTTTTTCTAACAATAAAACAACCGATAGTTTCTCTTTCTCAGACATCCGTCTAACTTGATGTTAGACCGGCTAAGTGGCAAGATCCTCCACATTGACTTTGGAGACTGTTTTGAAGTAAGCGGAAGATTGTTTTTCAGTTTTACATAAAAATGTGTTTGCGGATTAGTTAAAGAAAAAAACAGCTCACCCTCTTTTCTAACGTTAGGTGGCGATGACTAGAGAAAAGTTCCCTGAAAAAATCCCGTTCCGATTGACGAGGATGCTGACCAACGCTATGGAGGTAAGGAGCTTTTTCTGACGGGGTGGGACAGAGGAGAGGAAAGCCTTGTAACAATGTTGAGACTCATTTCAACCAGTTAGACGAGCCTCTTTAATCTGTTAAAGCACTCATTTATAATACAATGATCCTCCTTCAGACACTTTCAATTTGCTGTTATGAACAAAATAAGGATCAGTCTTCTCCAAATACGCAAAGTTTTACCAGAAGTGGTAATTTGTGCCTAATGAGGGAAGAAGAAAAGGAATTAAAAACGAGGGAGACAATTTTTGCTTTGTTGGAAGTTTAGGCGAAGTTTATTTCTGGTTTTAAGTATTCATGAAGACAGACTCTCCAAATAAAACTGCAGAAATCCTTGTTTTCACTGTGTGTGTGTGTGTGTGTGTGTGTGTGTGTGTGTGTGTGTGTGTGTGTGTGTGTGTGTGTGTGTGTGTGTGTGTGTGTGTGTGTGTGTGTGTGTGTGTGTGTGTGTGTGTGTGTGTGTGTGTGTGTGTGTGTGTGTGTGTGTGTGTGTGTGTGTGTGTGTGTGTGTGTGTGTG
>JAVLVB010001056.1:773790-826670 GCA_032876305.1 Orestias chungarensis | reverse complement strand
TGTGTGTGTGTGTGTGTGTGTGTGTGTGAGACAGGTGACCGGCTTAGATGGGAACTACAGGATCACCTGCCACACAGTGATGGAGGTTCTGAGGGAGCACAGAGACAGCGTCATGGCTGTGCTGGAGGCCTTCGTTTATGACCCCCTGCTCAACTGGAGGCTCATGGACAGTAAGAACCCCAGAACGTTGTTTTCCAACCCCGACATATTTAGTACAACTGTTGCTTACTGTTTTGAGCATTTTCCCGTTGGATAACAGAAAAACCTACGCCCGTTTATTTGCAGCCTTTTAACCCTCTAAGCACCAAAGCCCCGAAATTGCGATAAATGTGATGTCGAATCTTGTTACTACTTTTCACCAGGGGTTAGGGGACATATGTGCCTGTAATCTGAGCAGCATTTGTGGACGTGGTTCTATTCATAGTGTTTGAGTAAAAACAGTTTGTAAAACACCCGTGCCGAGAGTCGCAGCGCCGAAGCAGCAGCGCGTAACGAGAGCAGAGCGGAGCGAAAGAGGGTTTTTCCCTTTTACTCGCGATGCGTGGCCTGGGTGGAAGCATCCTGCAAACTTCAAGCAGGGGACGTGGTCGGGGTGGCAGAGGGCCTCATAACACCACAAACAGCGGTGAGTGTAGTGGGGATGAAAACAACCGCGGTTTTCTAGGGGAGACACGGGAGAAGCCGTGGAAAAAAGCCCACAGCTAATGTTGGCGTTCACTGCCGCACCGTAAATCACGGCGGTGATGATGAGGATGGCTGGCAGTTCTTGAGAGAAGAGGAAGAGTATCAAAAGTGGATCCGAAATTTTGATGAACTAAAAGTATTTCACATTGACAGGCGACAATATTCCCTTGTTTCAAACTGCTCTCAAATACAGCCTTTCGAAATCTTTATAAGACAATCCACATTTTCCAATTTGGCCGCCATCTGTTGATGTCACAATAATCTAATTACATGACGAATCTACTTCTATCCCAAATTTAGCTTCATACTGAAGATATTTCTCATTGACAGTATACCCTTATCTCAAACCACTTCAAAGTTATAGCCTTTTGAAATCTTGATATCAAAAAACACCCAGTTCTTTAACTCTGGCGCCTAAAGAATTAATGTTTTCTGGTTTATTTGAAATTAATCCTTTTAATAGACAAGTGATATCTAAATATGTGCTATTGATGAAAACTATCCCTATGCAAGGTGAAGAGAAACAACATTCAACCAACAAGCAGCCAAACAAACAACATTTCCTGACACTCGATATAAAATGGGCTTCAACTCGATTGTAATTGGTTAGTTCTTTGAGTGTGTGTGTATAATGTATAATGTGTAAATCTACAGTAAATCTACAGTTTCTTGTTTCTAAACTTTTATTCTAATCATGAACAGGTCATTGGATTTTACAGAACCCAGTGATGAGTGTTTGTACACTTCTATCCAGAGCTGTAGGCCTTTACAAATGAAACGATTCTGGTAGGGTCCGTGTGAATGGTAGTGTCTTACCTCCATTCAAAATTTGAGACATGCAAAGGTTTCTGATCAGAGAGCACAGACTCTCTCTCCTCCTTCTCTCTCTCTCTCTCTCTCTCAGATGGTCTGAGATGATGAGCTGAAAGGAAATCATCACTAATTTTGTGCACATCTTGAGTTCGAATGCATCGTGTCTTCATAAATACAATAACTCCATGGCGATTTAAAAATTGATACATGTTCAAGTGTCTCTCAATCAAATACGCTTCTCTGGTGTCTACAAGCATTCGTAGGTCATTGGTGTAAATATTGCAAGTAGTTATTATCTGCAGCGGTGAATAGAAAGAGAGACTGGACCCCGTTTTAATAAACATCGGAGCAATGCTGCGACTTTTAATGTAAGTTCCAGAGTAATGTGTCCAAAAAATGTCCAACTCGTTCACCCTGTCCAACTTTCCCACAGCGAACACCAAAGGCACCAAGCGATCCCGCACCAGGACCGACTCTTACACCGCTGGACAGTCTGTGGGTCAGTGATACGCAGCCTGGATTGAGAACCTATCGCCTTGGCACAGGAACACGATCAGAACCTTTTGAATGTGTTCTCGTCTGCAGAAGCTCTTGATGGGATCGACCTGGGAGAGACGACGCATAAGAAACCAGGGACCACGGTGCCTGAGTCCATTCACTCCTTCAGTGAGTCTTTTACTCTATCTGGTCTTACAGACCTTTTAGAATGCCTGCTGTTGTTCATCCCGGCATGTTTGTTTGTTTCAAAGTTGGAGATGGCATCGTGCAGCCCGAGGCTCTCAACAAGAAAGCCATTCAGATCATCAACAGAGTACGGGACAAACTCACGGGTGAGTTCTTGACTGGCCCCAATTCCAGGGGTCGCGGCTTTGGTTTTTCCCCCAACAAGTTGCTGCAGAAATGAAAAAAAGAAAACACCTTTTTTTTTCCTTCAGGTCGAGACTTTTCTCACGAAGAGACGTTGGATGTGCCGACACAAGTGGAGCTCCTCATTAAGCAGGCCACGTCCCATGAGAACCTGTGCCAGTGCTACATCGGATGGTCGGTATTCCTTTGTAATGATGCATTTTGAGAGTATTAATGAGATTGAGAGCTTTCCGTATTTATTTATTTTTGACGTTTGATAAATTTGATAGACCAACACAAAGTTGTTGTTTTGTTGTGTTGTGATAGAAATTACTTTTGCATGACCTCAATTTTAACATGGCCAAATTAAGCGGCTGGATAGCTCAATTGGAATCCGAAGGTCATGGGTTTGAATCCAGCCCAGGGCAAAATACACCACAGCATCCAGTGTGGGTCCTTACGCAAGACCCTTTGCGCTACTGCCTACCTGAATGCAAAAATGGCTGCTTCGGTGTAGTTTACACCAAAAACAATTTCCTACGGTATCAATAAAGTATACATTATTATTATTATATTATCAACTTTGTGGAGAAGTCACGATTAAGTGTAATCTAATCTTGCGTTAAATCCATCTGATAGGTTTGTTAGAGAACTCAGCAGACTGCTCAGGTTACGTCTAAAGCAGCGTTAGGTTACAAGACAACGTCCCACACCGAGCTTTATTTAGCACATATTAAATAACGGCACAAACTGTGGATTCACCAATAAAAGGCCATCTTCAATAACTGCCAGTTACTGTGGAGGAGCTGTAAAAATTCACAGCTCAGGTGGGTAGAGTCTGTGTAAAGGAGTGCTGGTAACCATGGACGGCATTGTTGCAAGGAAACGATTAAAAAGCCTTGCTTGCTGTCTTGTTACGAAGCATGTAGGTGACAAAATCTGGGAAGAATAGTTGCATTTAGTTGCAGAGACCAGCGCAGAGGTTTACCCTGAATCACCTTCGACACACGCGCAAGCGCTTCGATTGACTGGTTTCAGTCAAAGCACGCTTTTCTTAGAATTACGCAGTAAAAGTCCAAAGTTGAGAGACACAATAAATAAATAAAAAATCTCCATCTTTGAGATGCTTAACACCTTATATCTTTCATAAGGGTTGGCTTATGGTGGCTTTGAAAGCTGTTTTTTTTCTTCCGTTCTTACTTTGTGTTTGTGTGACTAATAAAATCCCAATAAAACAGCACATTCATTACTGTAAGGGGACAAAATGAAATATTTTGAGGCGTGAATACTTCTACTGGCATGTTAGGAGCATAGGGATAAAGGCTCCACTCACTCCATTGTTTTAACCCTGGTTGTTTTATCGATCCTCTCCAGGTGTCCGTTTTGGTGAAGCGTCGTCTCTTTTACCCTCAAGTTCTCTTTGATAAACCAAGCAGGACCACAGAACAGAGATACTTCTGTGGGAGAAAAAAGAAAGAGGGATTTTGTTTTTTCTTCTCTGTTAGTAATTGTATGATTTACCAGTGAAAATGCTCTAGTATATATTACAAACTCTGTTTTTAACCTGATTGTCATAATTTAATACTGTATTCATTGCTCAAAAATTACTTTCTGAATTTTTACCATCATAATTATTTACAAAAAGCTTTCTATCTTGTCCATATTGTAATAACTTATGTTTCCTACTTCAGACGCGCTGACCATGCCATTATCACTCTCTATTAATACGACAAATCACAGTGATATTGTTTGCCCTTTACTAACTGAAAGATATTCTAAAGTTTTTTTTTATGTGAGTTTATTGATGTGAAAGGATATAATTGTACTGTAAGGGCCTTCGTGTGCCATTAAAACGTGTACATAAACCCCTCTGTGTTTGCGCTGAGTTCATATAACCGTGCAGTTTATCTTGGCTTCGGCAGATGTGAATAGAAAGCAAATAAAAAATCTAATAAGGCAAAGGCTCATTGGGGGAAAAAAAGAAAAATACCTCTGCCACCCACTGAGGGCGCTCTGACTCCTTGGAAGTTCCCTATTCTTCCACTTCTCTAGTCAAGCTCTCAGAAAAAGAAAGAAAAAAAAACAATCCTCTATCAGGTTAGAGATGAGGAGACCAGGCCGGATTCCACCTTACAAGCAGAACTAATATGAGGATTTTTTATTTTTTCTCTCCAGGCTGAAATGTGATTTCTTGTTCTAGCCGCTGCTATATTTGTCATCTCGTAATAAATATAGCAGCACGACTGCACCTCAACAGCGAGATGCAGCCTCAAACAAATAAAGAAAAAACTGAATCCAATGCTGCAAATTGCAGAGGCAGCACAGGAGACAGCTATTAATTTGTGCTCCTGTTGTGTTATCTGCAGAGAGCAAGGTAGCCTCTGTTCTGTTTGTTCTCATTGCTATTCCCCCCTCTAATTTCTCCCATTTATTTCTCCTTCTGAAGGTTAATTACTTATAGATAGTTAAGGATTAGGGATCAACAGAAAGCAGCTCATTGATCTCTTCCCCGCCGTGCCAACCTCTGCAATGTCACACTCCTTACACATTGGAACAGAGGCCTGGTGATTATCTGTTCATATCGATCGATTCCTCCTGCCTTTCTCACTTTTTTTTCCTTACTCTGCCTCCTTGCTGGCACTATCTTTGCAACCCGGGCCTCATTATCACAAATGGGACTTTTCTTAGCCAGAGACACAGTTTCCATTGTTCCTTCCGTCTAGCCTAATTTGTTTAGATATTTTTGTAGTTTTCTAAAGTCTGGTGAGGGCCCAGCAAGTCGATAGCCTAAGTGAAATAAGTTTCATTGATTATGAGAGGGATTAAGCTGTTTACCAACTGTGGAAATGAGGGAAGGCCACAAAAAAAAAAAAAAATACAACTAGGTGTCTGCATGGAGAAAAGTCGATGGTGACAAATGATAGTCATTGAGAGACAATGGTCCCCCAAAGTGAGGGAAGGTGAAAAGACTTGGCGGTGGAAGGTAGGGGGGGGGGGCGACACAAAAGGGCGCCTTCCATCTGTTACACGACCAAAGCTGTCTTTTTGATCCAAGACGGTTCTAGTGAAACGTTTGCACCACTACCTGCTATTCACACTGAAACTAATGTTAAAAGCAGGCAATGATATCCTGAGAATTAGTTTAATGAGGGGAAACATGACTAAACGTATCTGTGAAATCTTTCAGTTCCTTCAAGGATCAAGAATTCCTTTAATCCCCGCCTTACAGACGTGACGTAGACTTAAATTTAAAAGCCGGCGAGAAGCAAAGTCACTGAGATCTATCGGGCAGGAAAGGGTCTCAAATCGGCCACTTAAGGTTCGAGTCTAACTGTGAATCACGGTGAGAGGCCGTTATCTGCTAATGGAGAGAAAAACAGAGCAGTGGTTAACCTTCCCAGTAGGAGACGGCCTAGCTTGTATTATCTCAGGAGGCCTTAAGGAGAGCACCAAGTGTTCATGAAGGAACCCAGAATCAAATCTAAACCCTTCATGTGTTAAAGTTTAAATCTGATTTAGAAATGAAGGGAGATGCTGAGCAAAATAGGCTTCCATCAATGAGCTCCGACACTAAAACCACCGTTTGAAAATCATCAATTCTGCTTCATCAGTAAATCCTAAAGTATCGCCGTTCGACAGTTTACAGACTCACACACGCCCGAGTCCTTCTGTGACAGCTAGAGACGGCGCGCCACCGCTGACCTTCCTGCCTCAAACATGTTGAGTCCAATCAGTGTAACAGCTAAACAATGAAATAACCTTTACTGACAATACATTACATGAACGCATCGTTTTTGCTCTATAAGCCGCTCGTAGAGTGAACCGTTGCGACTGGAAAAACTTCCCTACAGTATGTTGTACAGTATGTTACGGGAATATCTTTATTGGTGCAACCACCTAAAACTGAGAGAAAGCTCATGTTTTAGGTGCGTTACTCGTGTCGTTAAAGAACTAGGTGTTGGTTGTTTCCAGGTTATTTTTAAAGTTTCATTTTCTCTCGCTGTCATCTCTGCTGCAGTCTTTTCAACGCTTCAACTGAAGCCTACAGAAACCTGAAATATTAACCACAGATCTCAAAGGGGCTTTGGGATGGGAGGGGGGGTAGCTTTCAACCGACGGAGCAGATGTGCAAACTTTTTGTTGACCCTTCTGATGTTTCATGACGTCTTGTTGGCTGTTGTACAAACACAGGTGTTTGTCGGTGTTCGCTGAACTTTGATTTAAACGTTGGCAAAGATTCAGCTAAAAACAAATGACGTGGCATGAAAACATTTGGATTTAAATGGCACATTTCCAATTTTTAGAGGCATCCTGTGCTTTTAACGGCCTCCCTGTTTCAGGAGTGTGCTTCGCTTTCGTCTGACTGCACTCGAGATGTGGAAGGAGCATTTTATGAAATCTCAGGGGGGTTGCGGGAAGCTAAAGAGGGTGCATGGATGTGGAATAACATCCGGAGGGGGAGCTCTTGTGGAGGAACGGAAGATGAAAACTATCAGAGCTGTGACAAAGCGTTTCCCTCGTTGCAGATTTCCTCTGTTTTTCTCCATTTTTTCCCCATTTAAAATTGGATCCAATGGAACGAACCATCGTGTTAATCACATCCTAAGTCCAATTAGTTTCATTGTAAATAATCTCCAAATAGTTTAAAGGTTCATGAAACAGTTTTGGCGTTTCTGCCATGGTATTTTTTAATAAAGTTCTAAGATGGTGAAGGTCTGCTTTCGTTATGGCACTTCATGGAATATCCGTCATTATTCCTCGGCTTCAGTAAGTAAAAGGTGTTGGAACTGGCGCAGAGGGTTTCCCTCAACTCCTCCCAAACTAACTTCCGCTTTTGACATGAGGGATTTTGGAAATGTAAAGAAGCAGAGGAATCGACGAGCAAGTAGCCAAGCAGTCTGCTAAATGAAGCACACAATTAACTTTGTCTATAGGGAGATTCCCGGCGACGTGGGAAGGTGCGCGGGCCCCCGCTGCAGTTTGACGACTGTGAGCAGGATGTAATTAAGGTGTTGGGGAACAACGTACAGCTCTTCTGACAGATCCGTGAAAGGAGTTGAGCTGCAGGAGAAAGCGTGCAGCACTTTAGTTGATTACTCACTAGGCAACAAAACACTCCTCTGGCCCTGTTGTGGTTATGAGAACACTTTGGCCCTCAAACCACCTCCTCTCTAACTCCTTTTCTGTAGCCAACAGCTACGAAAAAGAGGGACAGACAGAGGCGATATTGACTGCCAACCGCAGCAGTTCGATCACAGGGTCTGGAGCCGTTGAAAGCTGGCCTGCAGGCAGGACCCGAGCTGTCTCTGTGCACTGTGGTGTAAAGCCAGTATCGATGAACTTGACAGCAGTTTAGACCGCCTGAGATCCGCCGGCCTCTGGGGACGCTTCGGAGGCATTCTCCCGCCAGCTTTAGCCTTGTTTATCCTGCCTGTTAATGTTCCACGGAGCGGGGGCAACAGAACCGCAGAAGGAAGGACTTTCTCTTTGTGAGAAGTTTTAGGCCGGTAGGAAGGCACAGCCTGGCAAACTGACATCTGAGATCAAGCGAGATTTTTAATGCACATCGTTTAGCTGTGCAAAATGGTCAGAATAAAGCTTTTGTATGACCCGTTGCCAGGGAAACATTGATTGACGTAATTGTCACCAATATTGGCAAAAAGCTTTACGGCTGATACCATTATTGTTTTACCCGAATGGTTAACATCTAGACCTGTTTCGAGTGATCCCTCGCTAAAGACAGACCCCCTCCCCCCATCCCCACGTCACAGAGTATAGAAAATGGATGGATGGTTGCGCCGTAGAAAAACGTACAAAATGGAACGTAAACAATTTCATGGCTTCTGAAGCAATGGCTCATGGGAGCTTCACGGCCCCGGCTGCATTACTCTAAAAGATTTCCCCGGGTTCGTATCAGTGTCTGTGTACAAAGTCTGTGGGATTCGAATCAAAAACAGCTTAAACACGATGCTCTAATAACTTCAGAAACAATGTGGACCATAACTAAAGCAGTGGCATTTGAACTGTCTTTTTGACTTAACCTTGAGTTTGGAAATTCGCTTTTTAAACTTAAACAGCTACTTTTCAAACTTTCTGTATCTGCAAGCTGTGCTGCAGCGTCGATGTGAGCATTAACTCAAAACTTTAAATAAAGGTTTCTCATTTCTACTGCTACCAACATTTCCTACTTCGAAATATAAATAGTATAGTTTTGGTCTTTGGTCATGTAGAACCATTAGTCTGTTTTGAATCAATATGTTAAATAAGGCAGATGAGGACTGATAGTCCACTGACATTGGTCGGTGCTTCTCTGGTTTTATTTCAAACTTTTGGACCTTTGCTGCATGTCGTTCCCCCTTCTTTCTTAACCATTTCCTGTCAGAATAGGACAAATTGAACGCCACCAATGGCACAAAAACCATAACCTACTTCTCTAACCTCCTATTGCAGCCTGCTGCACTGCAGTGCTGATACCAGCCTTTAAATAATCACGATCGAGTTGATATTTCATTTTCCTGTCTTTTTTTTTTTTTTTTTGTCTGTGCTACTCTTCAACTGAGTCACAATGAAACAGCATGCCATCACTTTTCTGTATGTTGTTAAATGACTAGGCAATTCTAATAGGGGTTCATATCTAAAGTGGATTATTAAAAGATATGACTGAAAGAAAGTTGTCATAATGGGAAAATGGTGTTTGGGAGTTCTGTAAACTCTACCAGAAAAAACAGGCGAAGGAGGCATCATAAAAAAAAAACTGGGTCAGCCCGTAATTTTACATGTTAGCAGCTTCAAAACTATGCTGTTGAAACGCCTCTAATTTAATATTTTGTGTTAAACGTAACAAATCTACATTTCAGTCTTGTTTAGAACAACCTTTTCTCCCTTTAGCTGCGTGTTTATTTACATGGACGGATAGCAGTCGTTTTCCTGCAGAAAAAGCATGTAAATCTATATTATTATTAAAAGAACACCATGATAGGTCAATACAAACTCTGCCATTTACCCTTGATAATATCTAATGGTAAGACTCCTGAATAATCTACTGTAAATGTTTCCATGCCATGCTATTACTGCTAGTGAAAGCTGCACTAAAAATTGCTGACCTTTATCTCAAGAGCCGTTGTTTACACATTCACTCCTACTCCTTTGTTATTTAAAGCTGTCTCAAATGAAGATTGTGCTGAGGATTGTCTTAATCTTCTTTACACTAGTTTAACATATTTAAACCTTTAAACGTGTTCCTGCTTATTGCAATACCATCAGATTCCATACAGCCAATCAGATTGTAGATCTAGCGCAAAAACGAATAAAACTGGATTTTATTTCCTGCAGTTTAAACTAATAATTAAGTAATAAAAATCTTTACTTAAAAACAGCATCTGACCATTTTGTCAAGTCGTCCCGCTAAGCGATTAATAGAAAACTCAGGTTTATAAAGCGATGTTGAGCAAATCTGAACCTCTCACTGTTAAAATGTGGAGAACTATTAGATTTGAATAATCACGGATACATTTTTAGCTGATTGCTAAAGTTGTTTAACCTTTCATTAATGACCACTATCACCAGTTAAAAATAGGCAATAGTAGTCTTAGGAACCCGCAGGTTAAAGGGTAGTTTTAAAACAAATGTCTAATAATCAAACAGAATGCCACTGTTACATTTATTCTCTTTATTCATAGCACCATTCACTCTTCTATATAATTAATCGGTTCCTAGCGAGACTTTCTGTTTTATTAAAGCTGCCCTTACAGGAAAATCCCACGTGAAAATCATGGGATTTTTCTGCGAGGTTTGATTTGTTAGTTTTATCAACACACTTTAATTTGATTCTGTATTTTTTTTATTTATTTGTTTTAGATATTTTCCTCCATGCCAACATTTTAACCAGGACTCCCTGGGGAGAACATCTACTTACTATCTTTCAGCAAGATAAATAGTAATCTGTGACTAAAATACACAAGGGAAAAGGCTCCACATTTCTTGTTTGCTTAAGGATATTTAGGGACGCGTTGACCCTGTGTGAGGCAAACATGAGTGTACTGGGAATCATTATGCAAAAGAAATTAGAGTAGGCAATGGACCAGAGTCATTTACCAGGATATTTCTCTGTTGTGATGTCTCTCCTTTTTTTTTTTTTTGCTGAGATCTTGATATGCAGCAGTTTTGCGAGCTCTGCAGGCTCACAGAAACAGGTCAGCGTACTGATTTGAAAGTCAAAACAAAAGCTAGTTCTAATGCAGTTTGGAGGAAAAGCCAAACCTGTCCCAGCACTCATTTACATCTCTGTGACAAACCAACCAGCTCGCGTTCCCTCGCAGTTACAAGAGGCCGACCGCACAGAGGTAAAGGTCCGCTGTAGCCGTGAGCCCCGGCCGGCTGAGTCATGGCTGTGTCCGGCGCAACAGAGGGTGTGTTGTTGTGTGGCGACAAACACCGAGCCTGATAATGTTACCCTGGATATGATACAGTTATTGGACAGCATTGTGCTCGCTCCGGCTGAGCCGCTCGGCGGGTAGCGACACGATGCAAAGCTGTGCGTGACATCCCCCAGCTGTGAGGCTGAATGAATGTGCTCAGAGAGGCTGCGAGCTCAGCAACATCCTCCTTTGGATAAAGATTCGCAAAGCATTGTTTGTCTCCGCTCTGTCTGTAGATGCGGTTCTGGGTACCAGACGGTACCACTGATGAGATTCAATTCCTTTTTTTTTTTTTCACGTTTAAACACATTTTTGTCATAAACAAAACAGAAATACATTCCAATATGAGAGAACGTTTTTGACAGTGGGAATTTGACTTTATGTGGTTAGGGACTGTACAGTTAGATGATTTTTAATGTGCAAACTTGCTCCCTAAACATCACCAATATAATAGATGACATAGAATCAGAAATTCTGCTGGATGCTTGTATATCTGGAAAATATCATAGCTGCATATCTTGCAGCCTATAGATGTTTGGTTTTGCTGAAGGATTTACAAGTAAAGGAGCAACATTAAAAATCAAATGTTGTTCAGATCAGCCAGTATGGGTTGTGTCTGAAATACATTTCTTTTTGCTAAACTAAAGGCACAAGTTTAGAGCACACATCTTTGAACGTCCTACATCTTTATGATCGTTCAGCTTTCACAACCCTATATGCGTGTGTAGAAGGAGACTGGACTTACTAAGCAGCTTCTTCAGTTCTCAGCAACAACTGGGAACAGCTGGAGGGAAACCACAGGTATGGAAGAGAGAAAATAATATGACAATCAGATAAACGATTAAAGAAACAGTAAAAAAGGGTCCAAAACTTCTATCGTCTGCTGTAGTCTGTAGTTTTCACATGTAAATGCTAACTTTGCTCTAATGTCAACCCTTTCCGGCTTTTTTTAAACTTTCTTCTCACTGTTCTGTATATTAAGATGGTTTATAATGTCCTACTTTCCTATGCAGACCCTGCTTGCGCAGATGAAGAGTGGTTCACCTCAGCATGCTTAATGCTTGGAGGGATATGATGGAGCCTTGTTCATTTGACATAAGTCTGAATAAAGATTTTTCTTTATTGATCAAACTACTACGTTTATTCTTAATGCTTTTAGTTAGATGTTGATTTTCCCTGTTTAATCACAAATACAAAGTGTTTCTGTGCTGAACTTAAAAATTTTGCATTTTGTGAATAACTGGATAACTGCAAATATTATTTTTCTAACTTAGGTGGGAAACCTACATTTTAAAGGATATTAATATATTAACTTTCAATGTGAGAAAAAATATTCTATCTATATTTCTATTATGTTCATTTACGTTTTGTCTGGTTATTTTCATCAGATGCTTGATTAAGAACTATCTTAAAAAATGGAAACAGTAAATTCTGCTTTGCTAACGTTCCTTGTAGGCTTCCAGTAAGATATAGCAAGCTGCACAGGCCTGAATGATGAAATGCAATAAAAAAAAAAAGAACTGCCAGCTCAGATCACAGGCAATAAAAGGTACAGAAAATTGGAAATACATTTGAAATATTTTTATTTTTGCAAGAGAGTTCTTTTTCTATCAGTGTTTGTATTGAAAGATCTGTTAAACATTTTCATCTCCTCACTTGTTGCAGACAACCCTCTTCTTCTGCCTTTTTTATTTTTTCTAACCACGTCTCTGGTCGTTCTCTGGCTTGTTTCTCAGACAAGGTGTTGTTTTTCTTTCAGAGCTGTCAATGTCTGTATGTTTTTGTTTTCGCACCCTGTTCAGAAGATGTGTGAAAATCTCCAGAGTGGACGGCTGGATGTCTCCAAAAAGGCCCACGCGAAGATGCTCGAGTCACATGTCCTCTGCATGTGCTGTCCAATCGCTTCCTCCTGGTTAGCATTGTTGTTTGCTGAGAAGCTGAAAGCTAAGATTGGATGGACATGATCTCAGAAACAGCCGTCATGTCTGGCTGTCGGATTGCCAGGGGCCGCCTCACAGCGGTGGACCTAATCATTCAGTCTAGGTAACTTGTTGATGCAGGACTGTCCTCCAGCTGTCTGGGTGGCCCGCGCTCTTGTCAACCCCCAGCGCAGATTTACTCACTGGGGGGAAATTGCCATTACATCTCCTGTTATTATTTGCCATAAAAATGCACTGAAAGGCGACCAACTCCGAGGTGCAATAAAAAGCATTGGGGTGTGAGATGACGTCTGCTTATCATCAATCAGACACACTAGTGAAACATTGGGCTTCTCCTCACTGGGTAGTGGAAATTGATTTTTTTGTAAGTCTCAGCAATTAGGGCGTGAAAAAAGGGGGAATGATGGGGGGACGGGAGGAGATCAGCGGACCTGGGAGGACTGGAATGAAGTAGGATGGGGAGATGGAGGAAAGGTTCATGTGGGTACGTGACTGCTGATATGACCTTTACTTGGCTTTTGTTCAATTATTTTTTATGTCTGAAATCATTTCATCTCTAGGGAGGATTCTGTTAAATTGTGAACCAAAGTATTCAGGAAGATTCATCTAAAGGAATAAAACACTCTTTTCATCACAGAGGTTTTTTATGTTCCAAAGAGAAAAGCAGTTGTGTAATTTACAGCCCTAACAGAAGCTGCAGCCAGGCTAGGCAACCCATTTCCACGGCCCTTAGACGGTACATATTGGACCTGATCAGTCCTAAGGGTTTTATAAAATGACGTGACTACATCTCACAGTTTCTCAAGGTACGAAGTCCAGAGTTCAATTACTGGCAAAGGGGGGCAAACGATGATGACATAGCACGGGGTCAAAATGACATACAGGAAAATATAAGGATGAACCAAATTTGTACAGTACAGTATTTAAACCCAAAATATATCACTTCAGTCCATCCATTACAAAGGCCTGCTTATCCTTTCAGGGCTGTGAAGCGTGTGGTTATCCCGTCTACAGTCAGAGTACCCACAAATAACCCATGTTTACGGTCACAATCTTCCGATTTTTGACAATATGGCCAAAAATATTTACCCACTATCTACACAAAATAATTGAATTCTTGTCTTCCAGTTATTTCCAGCACTGAGACATGCAGACAGATTCTACTAATATCAGTTAAAGAATAGGTCCCTTTGAGGATTCTAGCATGGTACCGTGATATAATGTAAACTTGTCAATAGCTGCGAAGTGGATTAGTTGGCGGACTGACAGAAACACAAAAAAATGGTGGGCTGATGGGTCCGAGGATGCTGAGCCTCATACTGTGCAGAGGTTACCGCCTTTCTGCAAAGAAACCAGCTACATTCTTTATGGTCTTCAGGGGAGATCATTTTGTAAATGCTTGTTTGAATGACTTTCAATGGGTAACCAGCAGTGGAGATGTATTCTCAGACCTGGGCCTTTTTGACCAACATCAGTGTTTGACCTCACAATTGCAACTCCAGAATCCATCTATCCATCCATTATCCTTCCTGCTCATTCTTGTGCGGTCACAGGGCTCTGCTGGTGCCTATCTCCAGCTTACTATGTGCAAGAGGCGGAGGTACATCCTGTACAGGTTGCCAGTCCATCCCAGAATACTAAATCAGAAATGATTTTTGTTCAGTCCTGTATGTGAACATCAGTTATAAAGATTTGCTCAAAACTGCAACACCCTTTTGAACTGGACTTCGATTGGGCCATTCTAACCTACAAATATCCGCGCAGTAAAATAATGAGGCTTGATAGATTGAGACGAGCTGTTCCAGACTCTAGTCTCTTGCTGGCTGTAACAGGTTTCCTTCAGAGTTTCTCTGCGGTTATCTCCTTCATTCTTCCATCAGCCCAAACCAGCTTCTCAGTACCTGTCTAAGAAAGGCATCCCAGTCATCAGCCATCACATATAGTAGGCAAATATATTATTGAATACAATCATCATCTACTTTGAGGCCAATCAACCAAAAAAGTCTCATGTCATCCTTCTGTTCATTGTGCTTCACTGGTTACCCCTGGCTGCCCGCATCAAATTCAAGTCCCTGCTGTTAGCCTACAAAGTGCTTAAGGGTACGGCTCCCATCTACCTAAATACTCTTGCAAAGGTTTATGTCACAGCTTGGTCACTTCGGTAATCAATGGATTGTCGTCTAGCAGTATAATACAGACTGTTTCCTTGTGTTGTTCCAAGATTGTGGAATGACCCACCAAGCGCCAAAAGAACAGCAGCATCCCTGTCAATCTACAAGAAACTCTTGAAGACCCACCTCTTCATTTCTGATCCTAACTCTTACCCTTACCTCTATACCCACTCTGCTACTCTCTCTGTACTTCAATCTGTCTCTTTGCTGTCACCACTGACTCTGGTTTTCCTCTAGTTAGCTTATGGTCAGATTGATAATAACTGTAACATTGTATGTACTTTGAAAGTCACATTACAAAAGGGTCTGCTAAATGCATAAACATAAACATAAACATCTACTGTACCAGGTATTTAACTGTAGAAAGAACAAACAAATCCCACGTTCAAATGTCTATTTGGATCGTGTGGTGATGAGTTTGCATATATTATTTTGCCAGATGCTAGAGAAATCCACAGTCCAAAAAAAATACTTACACTTAATATAAACCTGTTTTATGATTCACTTTTTATTCCCTGTCTGAATGAACTGAAACACACAATCTGCTTCATGCTGAAGGGTAGCTATGTCCGGCACAGCCAGCTTCCTGGCCTTATCTTTACTTCATTCACCATGCATCAGCCATACACATTACTGCACTGTGAGCTATGAATCAGGGCGCTGTTTTTATCATAACCCGAGCGTGGTGATGTTCTGAGGCACGCTGGTGCACTGACCCCCTTCCCTCTGAGTCTCTTATAAGAATAACCACATCTGACAATGCCGGAGCTGTTTGAGGAGGGAGGAAGATTCTCTTCTCCTTTAGGTACATTACCAACCGTCTGTTCACTTGGCTTATTTCCACAGAAGCTACTCTGCCTTGGCCTCATCCTCAAAAGGAAGAAGTTTTTTTCTTTATCTTATTCATTGTCTTCTCAAATTTACCGCACTTGTCTGCAACCTGGGACTACATTAAAATGAAGGGAAATAAATAATACCTCACTATGTGGCTTTAGACCAAAGAGATGGTATCCAGCGGATATATATATATATATATATATATATATATATATATATATATATATATCTCAAGTCTGCAAATTCTCTTGCAATTTGAACCAACAAAGGCACTTGTGGTCGGGCCAAAAGGCAGAGGAAGATGCTAATTATCGCAGACAAGGTTAAACTTCTGGACATGGTAAAGGAAGGTAGAAGTTATGTGGCTGTAGGTAGCCATTACGGAATTAATGAATCTTCCATTAGTTTCATGAAGAAGGAAAATAACATTAGGATGAAAGCAGCAATAGGTTTTAATAAGGATGCAAAAAGGGTTGCAACTGTCCGCAAGAAGACCATTGTAAGGATGGAGTCTGCATTAGCTTTGTCGATTAATGACTGCAGAAAAAAACAAAACATTACGCTGGATACGGATGTTATCTGCACAAAAGCTAGAACACTATATCAAACCTTTGCTGTCAGCGACAGTGAAAGGGAAGAGGAGGAGGATGCAGATACTGGGCCATCATCAAGTGCTGTTCCCGCAGTACCAAGCGCATTTAATGCTAGCAAGGGCTGGTTTGAAAAATTTAAGAAACGCTTTGTATTTAAAAATGTTTCTCTGTACGGCAAGATTGCCCAGGATTTAAAACCCAAAAAGATAATTTGACTCTGGTTATGTGTGGAAATGCTGCAGGTTTTATTATTAAACCAAGGCTTATTCATAGGTCTAAAAATCCCAGAGCACTGAAAAACAAAAATAAGGATGATTTGCCCGTTTACTGGATGCACAACGCAAAGGCTTGGATGACAAAAGCGATCCATCTGGTTCAAACACTGTTTCATCCCGGAGGTCAAGTGTTATTTGAGAGGAAAAGGAATAGACTTTAAAATGCTTCTGCTCGTTGACAATGCTGGAGGTCACGCTGATGATTTGGCGTATGACAGTGTGCAAATCGAATTTCTGCCGCCAAACACTACATCCCTGATTCAGCCCATGGACCAAGGCATCATCCGTGGATTCAAGGCTCTCTATACGCGCAACACCCTGCAACATCTTGTTGAGGCTATGGACTCGGATCAAGATTTCTCACTAACGGACTACTGGCGTGGATACACCATTGCATCCTGTCTCCAAAATATTCAGAGGGCCAGGAGATGAAAACTGAAACTTTGAATGCCTTCTGGAAAAATCTGTGGCCAGAGGCAGTGCAAAACCCAACCGGAGGCTCGCTTGACGAGATCCATCACTCTGCTGTAAATACAGTTGTGAATCTCTCCATTTGTTTGGATGGCCTAGTTAAAATCAAGACCTAAAGTCTGACAAATCTTCAGCTACGTACAAAGACAAGCGCCAGTCTCTATATGAGCATCTGGGTTTGGATCTATCATATTAAAACCATTTAAATACATTGAAATCAGAGGTTGTCATATGTAGGATCGTGTTAAAGTTGCAGGGGCTTGAATTCTTCTGCAGTGCATTGTGGGAATCTTGAAGGGAGGCACACATACTTGAATGAATTTCATCAACTACCCACATACTGCTTTTTCTGACTTGATCCTGTGTCTACGGGAATAATGTACATGCGCCCATTATCTGGAGAAGGAGCTGCCAGAGCGTGAGGGGCATCTTTCGCCTGACTGACTTTCATTTACAAAGTGGCGATGTTACTTTTGTGTGGGGAAATGAGATAGCACTGCAGCAGACACTGGGCTACATTATCCGGAGCTGGGCGCACATCCGGCTTTCTCTTTTCCTCTTTATCAGCGGCTTTTTCTCACATTGTTCATCAGCCCGCGAGACAGGCGAGAGGGGGTAAAAACCCCAGTCTCTCAGGATCAATTAGTCACTTGCAGGGAGTTGTGGAGTAGCGACGGAGCTGGGAGACAAAAGCCGAGGCCGTGTTAGCGTCAGATAGAGGTGATAAAGTGACGTAGTCTTTCTTCCAGGCCATTAACGTGACAAGAACTTGCTGTCCAGGGAAGCAGGACCTGACAGTGGAGTGGTGCCGCGCCAGGACATGAAGATAGGTCTCACAAGAGAACTGCCTTCTTCTTTTTGACACACTTTCTTCACGTCTGAGCGTCTCTGCTCTCCATGCCCTGTTTTGCCAGCTGTTTTCATTTGGTCTCCATCACCTTGGTTTCCCGGGAGCGACTTTTAGCCTCCCTCTCTTCTTTACCCGCCTCACTTTCGTAGAAAGCTGTCTCCATTTACACCTCCAAAGTCCTCCATGCACTCATCCGTACTTCTCCTTTCATCTTTGACTTTGCTGCTCTCGTTTTTTTTTTTTCTTCCCATACCTCGAAACTTCCATTCCCTTTTTCTCGCCATCGCTCATCTCAGATCTCCCTGTCGCATTCAGCTTCTTTCTGTTTTTTTTTGTTTTTTTTGTCAGAAACAAAACTCATCTGCTTGTTGCCTTCGTCAAGTGATTGAAAGTGAAAAAGGTGATACAAGAAGAGTTCTCTGCAATGCAGTGTCACAGCGGTACAGAGGCCCAACAAAGCACAGCTAGGTGTGGGTTAGTGCCGTTTGTTCCTGAAAAAAAGCAGCAAGCAGTGTGGGAGTGGGATGTAATTAAGGCATGGGCCATTTTACTGGGGTGCTCATCAGGATGTGGGTAGTTTGGATCAATGTTTGCTGTTTGGAGCCAGTTTTCATCAGGGGTAGTGGTATATGCTGTATGAAACAGGTTCCTGCAGCCATTCCCAAATCATAGTAATTTTTGTCTGTATCATTTACCTGAAACCACTTGCGCAAAGGCAAAATAATATACACACAATCACCTGATAGTTTATTAGGTACACTGCGCAATGTGTTTTTTAACACAAACATCCAGCAATCCAATTGCATTGCAAATTTTGATGTGCTGAAGCTAAATATTGAAATGGAATATCAGAATGAGGGAACAAAGGGAACGGAAGTGAATTTGAACATAGCTGGTGCAACACAGGGCTGGTCCGAGTATTCCAGAAACAGTGTTTACACAGCTTTTCTTTTTCATGTATGAGTGGCAGTTGTAAGGAAGAAAATGCCTTGTTGATGTCGGAAAGCAGAGGGAAATGGCCAGCAGTATCTAAAATGACTAATCCTTGCAATCAAGGTGTGTACTGTAGATTAACATCTCTGAACAAGATGAACATCAACTTTAAAAACAGGTTGGCTTCAGCAGCACAGAAAACACACAAATTGACACCGGTGTCAACTGAGAACAGGAAACTGAGTTTGTAATTTGCAGAAGGTCACCAAAACTGGACAATAACTGACTGACAAAAGTTGCCTTTTCTCAACCAGAAAAGCCACAGGATTAAGTCTCATAAGCATCAAGATGGATCCATCCAGGCTTGTTTAGGCTAGTGGTATTGGTGTAATGATGTGGGGTATATTTTATTTCCACACACCGACCCCCTTAGCAGCAATTTAGCATAATCTTAACTCCAAATCCTGAACATTGTTGTCGACCATCTCCGTCCCTTCATAACCATTTCTAGGGGTTCTTATATGGCATCATATCAGTCTGCTTCCAAAGACACCTAATTAGTAAATGAAGTCCACGTGAGTAAAGATAAATGCAGATGTCCTGTGTTGTGGAAGTGGGTTTCAACCCCTTACTTCCTCCAGGTCCGTTCTATCCAGTTCCGAGACCCAACCAGTAAAACCAGCAGAGTATTTACCTTGTAAAAATAATGATAAATGGCTAAGTATAAAATCAACATTTAATATAAAGGTAATCAGTGTACAATTATGCCAATGGAACAGATATAGAGTGACATTCGCCATCGGTACCGGACTCCACTTAGCACATCATAAGTATGAACCAAATGAAGTTGAGAATGGAGCGCGAGTCCTGCTTTTATCTATTCCTCACTCTTAACCCTCCTAAAGGGTGTCATCTTCTTTTATCAGTTTATCCTTGACTATGCGTTGCGTCTACGTGATCAGCAGTTATGTTGTGTAAGCTGTAGCAGTGAGCGGTGCAGCAGATAAACAACAAGGACAGATGTTTACTAAGTCCAGCTAAGAGATTATTAGAAAAGGTCACAGAATCATACATACAAAATCATACATCCATAACACCTGTGAAGGGCTCAGAGGTTCGTTAGAGAACATTAGAACATGCTCAATATTGTGAGGATTGAGCTACACAGCAATGAGACGGTTGTGGTCCTTTACTGTCCAATTCATCGTCCAAAAATGGAAAAGTATTGTGCAATCGTAAAGACATGCCCGTCCATCTCTGTAACGTAATTTTTCTGCAGGCTTTTAGAGAAATTGCATGTTTAAGGGACATTAATTTATCACATAGAGCCAGAAGAAACATCATCTGATCCAAATGGCATTATTATGGAATGATATGCGTTCATGTCTTTCAGCTCAGTGTTCATTCTCTCCATGGTATTACCACGGTGGTATGCCAATAACGAGTCCCTTACATCTAACCATGTGTGCAAACATGTTTTAGGGATGTCAAAGTTCTCCCTCTGCAGTGAGTTTGACATGTTAAAAATGCTTTAGATACGAGCTTGTTCATACGTCACAGAGAGTCTGACCGCTGAGTCATTTCCCATCTTTTGTGCTTGACTGTCCCTTGCTCGCCGCCGACAAAAATAAAAAGCTGGCCATCCTTTAAAATGTTCCCTATGTTTGCTTCATCAGTGCGAGTGTGAAACGTCTCGGGATGGTGAGTACACATGTATGCATGGACAAGCTTTATTTGTGCTGGCCCATCAGACGCTCATTCCTGATTGGAGAAATTGGTTGAACAGGGGACAAATCTTGCAACTCGTTAATTCTGCTTGGCGTGTTCACTTCGGTGGATAAAAACACAGTTGTTTCTGCTGTTATGGGACTTAGTTGGTGAACTACTCTTTCATGCCTGCGGCACTGGTTTACACAATGCGTGAAATGACGGAGTTACGTGTGCATCACTGCCCCCCCAACCCAAAGTTTAAATGGTTTAACGAGAAAATCTTTGTAAATAATGACTTTCAGTGCAGAGTTGACACATTTCTTGTACTTTTCTTTGCTTTCTCATCCCATGAATGTACTAACTCTTAATATACTAATTATAGAAATTATATTGAGTAATAAATTTAGAGTAACTTGTCCTCTACTGACAGTATTTATACAATACAATTCACAAAATCTGTGGAAAAATATATTGATTATGAATGATCATCCCAAATTTTAAAGGCCAATCACAAAATGCCCCTATGGTCAAAACCCATCTGCACCTGGGTCCATGTCACAAAAATCCTAGGTGCTTAACTCGAGTTCTCTTTTTTCTTAATGACATTTCTTAACATGGTTAGACACAGCAGGCATTATAACTTGTTGAAAGAAAACAATCACATCTTGGTTAGAGACATTGAAGTTTAATGGATGCCATCAGTAACACACGAGTAACCGGTCTCACCCCCTATTCAGCTCAATGTTTGGATCATTGTTGATTGACAATCCAATCCCTAACGTCCCAGGTCCCTAACGATGTCAACTCACATTGTTAGTGACAGGTAATAATGTAAAATGGAAAGTACTCTAATTTATCTATATGATATTGTATTGTAATTTGGTTCCCTAGCACAACAATAAATAGAACATGTCATATTTTAATAAAACGAGGTAAATATTATGATTGTTCTATAAAACATTGCAAATGTACCTTGATCAGGATATGGTTTATAGTGTTTTAAATAAATACTTGTTGTCTCATCTACTATAAAAAAAAATTAAAAAAAGATGCGGTGAAAAACACGACTACTGTTTTGTAAAAAAAAAAAAACATTCCCATCAACAAAGTTTTTATTTGTCTGTAAAAAAATTTAAAAGCCAAATTTGTGGCAGTCCTCAGGGACGATTGTTTAAAGGAAACCTGGGATATGTGCTTTTAAATTTTATATGTAACAAATCAGTGAAGGGTTCGCCGCAAAGTCTGAAGCAGGTACTTCTAGTAGGCTCTGAAATCTCTACGGCATCCCTGTTGTGGAATAAGGAGTATCCATTACGCCTCTACCTCATACAAAGAACCGCGCTCACATTTTAGGGCTTCATTGAATTTGGCTGAAAACCACAGGGAAGTGTCATCATTTTCAGAAACCCCTTCTTTAAATACATCCATGTTCAGCAGTGCAACAAAATACAAGAAGGGCTTATTTTCCATGAACTGAACCTTTAATGAGCCACTGAGCTTACTGTAGCCATATGAAGCTTTGTGTCTCGAGGCGGTGACGCCAAGCTGTTCAGCTGCTGCAGAAATGAGCACATACTGTGGATGCCCACACTTCCTGACACTTTCTGTTCTAACTGGTCCACAGGGTCACACCGATGCCTGTTTAAGCAGCTTACAGCCAAGGTTGTCCACTGGCAGCTGTGAAAGGAAAAGAAAAAATCAACTCTCATTGTTTGTATTATTAAACTTCAGAGAATGTCACGCTCCACAGCGACAGCAGATTTCACCGCACCGGCCCAACGCTGCACACAGCAACACTCTCGGCTAATTCGTCCGCTAGCCCCTTTTCACCATTACCCGACGCGATGCGTGCACGCACACACATATTCGCTCCGTCTCCTCCGCCCCTTTACGCCGCCGTGACAGCTTTGTCACAAAGATGAATTCATCGTCAGCACGGCAGCCAAAACAAGTAATTTGATTGCCCCAACCACAAATTAAGTTAGTGTGATTCAATTTTCGATTTGGGCTTCTCCTGCAGCCATACATCAAGGGAGACATATTTCATTACGCAGCAAAATCACAGAGAGGGAGGCAGCGGTGGCCCACTCCCTCCCTAAGAAGACATCATGGCAGCATTATGGCATTTACTCGATACCGCTGCAGGTCCAGTCAAGAAGGTGACGGCTCTGGTGCCAGCCGTCGGGCTTGTTAGCCACGGGGTAACCCTGCCACGCCGAGAAGCAGCCGACATATGCGGCTAATTTGGTTAGCTGTGACCCGAGTGTGACAATGTGCAGGAGGGAGGGCCTGGCTGCACAATAACTTACACGAAGGTTACTGCAGGGCTCTGGGATTTGAAGGCTAGGACAGATGACTCGCAGTGCCTCGCACAATTATTCAGACTCCTCTAAATGTGTGCACCTTCATTGCTCCTCATCACAACCAACAAATTTGAGTATGTGTCGTATTTGAGTTATTAAATGAGGCACCACCACAGAGAACAGGCTAATTGTGAAATGGAGGGAAAGATCTTAGTAAAATAAAAAGACAAAAAAATATATTTCCATTTGATGGCTCTAAGGTCAGAACTCTGCAGGACCACATTTTGATGCAAATATATCCTTTATTTTACTTTTGTGTGTACATTTTTTGCATTTTTTCCCTAAATCAGCCAGGTTAGATTGTGAAGTGTGTTTTGTTTATTTAATTGAGACGTTCTAAAACGGGAATATCCTTGGAAACATTTTAGATCTGGCTGTATGTAAAAACTCCAACCCAGTCACCTCTGTACGTCACCATCATAATGTAGCATTGGATCCTCTTATTAGGACTATCAAACATTGATAAGGTCTCCATCGGTCTTACCTACCCACTAAACCTCTTTGTTTCGCCTCCACTCTAAGATTTCTCTCTGGGCTCTTGACTACCAAATGGGTTTGGAGCCAAAGTGTTCAATCAGTGCCCACCACCACCGCCTTCTCCTTCCATTTCCTCACAATAGAGCCAGGACTTTCTAATTAAACCACCGGCTGTTCTTCTGAGAAACCGCAGTTTGAAAGCTCTGAAGTGAATATCCAGCACATGGCCATTAATACAAATGAATACCACAGATGTGGTAATGAAATGCGCCTCAAGTTTTCCTTTTTCCCCCCTTTTTTATTTTTGTTTTGGATAAACAACACACTTCATTCATGTGTGGATTGTTCTTGTTCTTTACAAATTAGATTGATTTTGCATTTAATACTGTTCTGTTATGCATAAGAGGTACAAGTGAAACATAACGAGCTGCGATCAGAAGCCCTCAAGGAAAGAAGTTGAAAGCAACTGAAGCACCGTGGCGTCAGAGACAGTAATGCGCTTTGAGAACGTGTTTTCTTGGACAGACAAGAAACTTTTCTTGAGTGATTTTGTGTAGTGAACCTCAGACTTCTTAAATATCCGTTAAATATCTTGCAGTTTTGGGAAAGAACAGTGACTGATTTTGTTTCTCTGCTCCATCGCAGCTGTGTGACTGGCAAGGCAGTCTTGCAAAACCGTGCGCAGTATTCAAAATGCAAATGACGGACAGTTTTTGTTGAAGCCGAAGCCAGCAGACTTTTGATAAGGCTGAAGTTCTAATCTGTATTTTCTGGGAGGAAAGGTGCGGTTCTGAAGTGACAGCTTTGTGCACTTGAGAACTGGAAAACCTCCAGTTTCTTGACCTTTGGACTAAATCGCTGCTTTTTGCTGATGATGGAGTTCTTTGGTCTCGATAAACTGTGACCTGCTCAGCACCTTAAACTCTACAGATGTGACCAACTGTCCGGAAAAACTGCCAGCGCAGTTTTCTGTTTTGAAAAGAAAAACATGGTCGGTCAAGATAAAATTCTCTGAAGGTCTTGTTCAAATTTCCTTACAACAAAGTATTTCTATTCAAACTCACTGAGCAACTAAGTTCACTTGAATCACTGAGTACATTCCCAGGAGGAGCTGTATTAGTGAATATTAGGACCAGTTAGATTTATTACTGATTTCTCACCTCAGCAATTCAAAGTCCATGTTTCTGCCCTAAAGTTACATTTTTGCAAGCTTTCATTGGCATCAGTGGACCTGAGCAACAGATTAATGCATATAGAACAAATGACATGTTGCTTTGTAACCCTGATGTTGTTTGGCTGACAAAACAGAAACAAACCTAACAGCCCCATATAAAATTCAAGATTGTCTTCATACATTAATAGTTACAATTGTAAATTCGAGCTATTTTACATTTGTGCTAAAACGACTCTCTGTTTTTCTCGCTGTTTGCATTTCACTTCTCTCTGTGTGCTAGAGGTAAGGAAGCCCACTAGTGATCAAATCTTTACAGAACATTACTTAAAGAGTAACTGTTCCTTAAATCCATTAGTTTTTACACATAAACTGTATAAATTAGGACTTGTGGATGGTATCTTTACTGTGCCGGTTCGGCGTTTTTGTTAAAACCTGTTTATTTCTGCTACATTAAGCCTAGAACTATTGCACCCGTTGCTCTCTCTGCCACTTCCTTTTGTCCAGCTACTAATAAATATTGGCAGCTACTGTCACAAAAAGCTGTTTAAAAATGACTGGTTAACAACTAGTTTATTTTTTCCTTTTTAGGCTCTAAATAACTCCTTCATAAGCTCCCTCTCCAGGCCAAAAATATGGCAAAGTAATTTGTTATTACAGAACTGTTGAGCTGTTTTGGAGGTTTCCTGTTTTTACCCGAAGCTCTGTTGTCAAAAAAAGAAGAAAAAAACAACTTCTGGGACACTCATCCATGTTAATAGCAGTGCAGTCACTGTGAATGTGCCAATGAGAGATCTAGTCAACCATTGGTGAATAACATCCCAGCGGGCAGCCTTCCTCTCTCTGCTGCTGTAATCTTCTCTGCTGCATCCTTTTGTCAGATATCCAAGTTGATAAACACTAATGACTCTCAATCAGGTTTATGTCTGTCAGGAGTTTGCACTTGTTTTGATTTTCTTTGTTCTTTGAGGTCTCATATTCTGAGGGTCTCTGGACATCTTTTCCACAGGAATCAAGCCGGGCTTCTCATCACTAAATATGGTCATTGGGACCTTGTGTTAAAAGTCTTACATATATATATATATATATATATATATATATATATATATATATATATATACATTTAAATGTTTTAAAATAAGTCTGTCTCTTCTCGAGCTAAGCGTTCTGAAAAGCTATTTATAGTGACGGATCGATGTACGGGACTCCAAAAGTGTCTGAGAGAGGAAAAAAAGGACAATACACATTTATCTGATCCTTAGCATATGGAGAAAGGGGAAATTCCAAACTAACCCTTTCATAATTTCATCATATTTCTGTTCTGATATCACTTCCATGGACTTTAAACATAACGGATGTGACAATAATAGACAATATTTGAGGAGAAGAAGGAGGGGCCCTTATTTTTATATTTTCTTTATCTTTTATTTTCTTTATCTTTATTGTCTTGATCTGCTTGTCAATGCAGGTACTGGTACCTTGGAGAGGCCAGGAAAAAACAGAGACATTCAGAATAAACAACCACACACAAGCTAAATGATAACTATAATTTAAGGGGACTGGCCAGAGTACCCTGAGATAATCTACATGTGCATAAGAAGAACATGCAAACAAAACCTGCTTTCTGCAAGGTAAAAATCCTAACATGAACTGCACCTTGAGGCAGACCTTTAAAAACATATGTAGTTTTAGTTTCCTCAGGATTTAGTACTCCTCCTTTATGTGTCGCCTATTAAAATGAGTCTTAAATACACATAATGAAGTCAAAGAAGTGTTTTGTTTCGAATATAGTATTGCTCCTGGGAACCTGAAGGTCGCTCCATGTGAAACTTCTCTTGGAATACATTTTAGGAATCTACACCCGGGAGGAGTGTTGCTCACTAGAGGGATGCGGACATCCCATCTGACCTGGAAACCACCTCCAAGGGGTACTGGCTGCGGTGTAGTCGTGATAATGCAAATGAAGTTGGTTTCCTTGAAGGTACATGTCATCAACCTAGAGAGTTCATTAGCCAATTAAACGTATACATACATGGTCGCTTATCAGACGGTATCTCTTCAGGTCTTTGTAGGGAGCCTTTGGGAAATTAAGGTGAAAAATGAATTACCCCTGAGGTCTCTGGTTCTCTTTGCCTTGTGCCTCGCTCCCTGGCCAACTCATCCATATATAGGGCCACTGAAAAGTGGGAAAATGTTCCCTTGTGGGTATTTGTCTTTTAGATGGATGTGAAGAGGTTTAGGATTGTTGGATAATAGAAAATGTAAAATAGCACTGCTCTTAGAAAAAGGGAGCAAAACGGGGCTTGTTTGTCTTTTCAGTCTCCATGTTTATTAAATTTTCCACTATCCCTAAATTGATCCTTCACCATGAATTTTCAAGGCTGACTGCTCGGCTACAGCAGAAATATACAACCTATCATATGACGCAGGTTTCATTTGTTCTCGGAAAACGATGGAGAGCCTTTCCAGAGAGAGTGTAAGCACAGGAAGAGGGGGATTGAAGGAAAAAGGCCACAGAGCGTTGAACATTTCTGGCAGACAAGTATCTGTTGTAGCTCCCTCTTCATCCACATGCCAGGACTGTGGGATTCCAAATTATGGCGGAAAATTTTACACAACTGCCTCTCGCTTGATTACCCTCGATGTGAGTTTTCGCTCTGCCTTTTACATTGCTGCTATTTCTGCCTCTTTTCATGTCATTTATTTTGTTTTATTTATCTCTTTCGGTTCTGGCGGTTTATGCTCCTTTCCCTACGGGTTTTTTTTTTGGGTTGTGAATTTATGTTTATTTTTCAAAGATTACATCTAAAACCTGGATCTCTGATAAAAAACAAAACAAAACTATTTTCTACACTAAACGTCTTTAGTGTAAATTTTGCATAGATTTTATCTGCTAGATTTTGATCAGTGTTTCTTTGAAGGATTGTGTTTTTCTCTATGGCTGAGTCCATACTCTGTCTTTGAGAAATCCATAAAGGTTTCTGGATAACTTGCTAACGAGAGATGCAATTAAGTGGTTCATGAGAAGGACTAAGTTGGACTAGAAAGGCGTGATTTGATTTAGTTAGGAGAATGAATCACCAAGTAGACAGGTTTGTGGTGTGTCTGTTCCGCTAGTCCCATCATGCCTCCACCTGCTACAGCCTATTTTGGGAATTCAGCCAACACCAATAGGGAGACGACTTAGCAAATAGAATCTCAGGCCCATTAATTACACATAAAGAGTGAGGTGTTTAGTAATGGGCGAACAAGGAAACATTTAGAGAGCGGCACCTAGGTTTATTAATGCACAAGTGCCCGTTTTCCATTTAGTGACTGCTGTGTTTGCAAGTTACAAAACTGTTAAGGTGAAAATGTTTAAGAAATTGTTTAAAATATGTGTAAAGTGTGAAATATATCGTATTTTACTTCTAGGTTCAGCTTTACCGAGTACCTTAGCAATTATGATTAGTTGTTGATGGTCAAAGTTATGTTGCAGGTACAACAAGGTTAACGTTTTGGCTGCTGGAGAGCTTATAGTGCCTCAGATGTATTTCAGGACTTGATTACTTTGAAGTACATAAGGAACTTTTAGAAAAGTTGCTAATTGTGTTTGTTATTTACCAGAGACCAAATAGAGTTTTTGTACATTTTAACTGAACATCCATCATTTATAACTTCATAACTATGCAGAGTCGGTGTGGGCGCAGAAGGACCCTAGGCCAGGATCCAAACCTGGGCCTTTCTTGCTGCTTGGCAATTGAGCCACTAGTTGTGCTATACTAGTTGAGAGGGTTAAAAAGAAGCAAACAGGTATTATTGGTCTTTAATTAAGGATTCATAGGATTATTTTTTTACATTTATTGTAATACAGTGGGGGCATAAAAGTATTTTTTTTGGACCACTTACAAGAAAGCATTTGTCAGCAGATTGTTCTGGCTTGGCTGGATTGCAAGTTAGACACTAGCAATAGCGCCGTCACTATTCTAACTTAGAAACTTTGAATCTTCAGAAGGTGGTCTATTAATTTTTTGAACATAATGCCAACAGATACCAACTGTTGTACCATTGATTGCACTTGAATTTGTGAAACTTGGCTATCACGAGTTATGCTTCATCATTAGTGATATTTTCATTTCAATGTCTACCAAAAACATTAGGATTGGGTAATCTTCTAATACTGAAGAGCCCTTTTATACATTCATGGTAAATGGACTGAACTTCTATAGCTTTTTGTCAAGACCACAAAAAGATTCACCCTTAATTCATTCATTCATTCATTTATTCATTCATTCATTCAGTCATGTAGGCTAAAGCTTACAGTGACATATAAAGAGGTCTCTAGTCCGTGTACGTATTGTTTAGTTACATTTTTCAACCAAAACATCTTTAATTTGATTTTACTAAAAATGAAAATGAATAATTATGGCACATCATGCTCAGAGGTTTATCCTTCCCTACCTGTTAGAAAAGAAGGCCAGAGGTTTGTTGAAGAATACAGCGAGATCTTCTTGTGTATTTTCCTCATCTAATCTTAATGCTTTAATATTTCATGCAGTTCAGGGCCTCCTTTGTAATCTGCCGCTGCAGCACTTTTCTGGACAGTGTTTGAATTATGTCCCTGCAAGCCATTCTCTGATTCAGCCAGGAAGCAGTCGTCCCCATGAAAAGAAATGGGGGTCACTTGTCATAATGGTGGAACACTTCTCTGCTAAATGGATGCTAAGATTAGCTCTTCTGAGAAAAGAATGAGTCATTATAATCTCCGTGCAAAGTAAAAAAAGCGGCCGTTCGGCATTTAAGTGGACAGCGCTGTGATTCCAGCAACAATGGAGCACATGCTCCTAGGGGAAGTAAAAGGAACGTGAATGGCAAATGTCACCAAGGCAAGATTCTTCCAGTGCATATTCTAATCGGATTTTTCTCCCCTTTTTCCCCTCTTTTCTTTTTTTTTTTTTATTGCTTTTCAAACATGCAATAGCTGCTCCTCCAGGAAATGTTAATTGCACTGCTGCAAGTAAGAAAACACAAGAGGAAGCTGTGGAGACACGGCTGCTGTTTCAGGACCGTTGAGTCACTTTACCTTGGAAGCGGCTTGACAAGCAAACACAAACTTCCGGCTGTGGCCGTATGTTTGGCCGGCTGCCACTCTGCAATTTAACTCCTTGCCTAAAGAATAAATAATTCCAGTAGGCATCTCTGAAGAAGAATGGTTATACTAATGGCATGAGCTTTCTATATTTACTTACTGGGGTGTATTTACATGAAACACCGCACAACCATCTAGCTTGTGTTTTCTAACCAGATAATTAAGTTTTAGGAAGCTGGAATTTCTTCCCCCATCCAGACAGTGGAGTTACATGAAAGCTTTATAAAGATTGTGCACTAATTATTTTTCAGTGCCAACACCCTTCTTTCCTAGGGCTTTTTGTTTTGAAGCACAGAGAATTAATAAAAGCCCAACTCTGTAATTCTGAAATACTAAGTTCGGCCTCTTCGAACAGACCACAACCATGGATGTTAGAGTAATTGGAGATTTATTTCTTTTTGCCTTAACATGTTAATGTTGGATGGTTGTTTTTCTTGTTTTGTTGCCATTTCAGTAGATCTTAATTATCTGGATGGGATTTCACTGTAAAAATGTTAGTGTCCTATTAACTTATGTGTCCTTGAACATCTATTACATCAAATTACTGTCTTATGGTCTTGAGAAGTCAATGTATTAACAGCTGATACATGGCAATCCACTCCTAGCCCTTGATCACTGAGGTTATGCAGTGTGTGTTTACTAGCCTTAAGCCTATATGATGACTAGGTAATCCCAGAGGTTTTTATGACATTAAAGTTTGGAGAAAATGTAAGAAGACTACTCCATTAAAGGTTCTCGAACCTCCAGGAGCTTTGTCCGATGATTCAACCTCGATCAGCTCAAACATTGTTGTGCACCACAATAGCAATTTGTTTGAATCTAAGAGAGGCACCACCAACTCGCCTAAAACTCTGCATGGACTACTAGAGTGTAAGAAATTAGTGGAAGAAAATAAACATTTGCCTGGTTCACCAATGCAGAACACATCAAACAGACAAATAGATAGATTTCCACAGATGCTCCAGATGTTCCCTGTGGCTCCCTGTACGCTCATTTAATAAGGCCCATTAAGTTAAATGTGATTTCAGATGGGAGTATGAACATGCATGGTTGTTTGTCTCCTATGCATCACTTTTAACATAACATAACTCTGTAATGAACTGGCTATGTGTCCATCACATATTTCATCTGATGTGAGCTCGGATGCTGAAACCAAAACCGAAACTCGTGAAAGCCTTTTCTGCACAGTGCATTCCTGGAGATAATGATGCATTTACTTACTAAATCATGCAAAGTTAAAACAAAAGCATATAATAGGTTTTTGGTGAGTAAAGTATCGTTTTATCTAGTTAAATGCAGCTGAAATTAGGAAGAACATTTAGGAAAAAAACGGGTTGTGCTCATGAAACAAGATGTTTTTCCGAGCTCAGATCTCTACAAAGTGTCTTTAGATTTACATAACAAATATCTGTGCAGCAATTTTGTAATTATCCTTATAAAACCTCGCCTAATTTTCCCGTCCATGCCTTATTTATCATGAGGACCCAACTCCAAACACAAATGGCAAATATGGCTCAGCAACAAAAGAGGTCCCAGATCAGCTCATAGGAGCTTCCAAAAGCTGTGCATAATATGCTGACACACTAAATATTTCACTTAAAACTATAACTGGAAAAGCAACAAGTAGAATTGTCTCTAAATTGGGACACTGTCTGAAACGGATTTTTGACAGGATAAAAGTCACACAGAACACTTGTGGTGTGACTTTCACAGGCAACATATCCTTTTAGAAATGTATTGTTATTATAATAACCTCTAAAATGTAGGCTTAGTATAATATAAGTTATTGAAATCTATCTATCTATCTATCTGTCTGTCTGTCTGTCTGTCTGTCTGTCTGTCTGTCTGTCTGTCTGTCTGTCTGTCTGTCTGTCTGTCTGTCTGTCTGTCTAGGCAGGCTTGAGCCTCATTTTTAAAAATCAAGATTCGGAAAACCTAATTTTTGGCCAGGTGCAATATTTTTTTCATCTGATGAATGCTGTCCCTTACAATCTAAGGGTTTAAGTGAAGGTATGTGTGGGAATGATGAGGTAGCGCTGTGCGAGGAGTCGGTTGGGTGCACGCTTTGTTGGCTGAGCAGCTGAAACACCAGACAATAAGTTTTACAAAGTTCAGAACAAAGCCTTCAGAACCTCATGCATTAATAATTACCAGCAGGAGCAAAACAAAAGATTATTTGACATATAAAAGCTTCATGTGTTGAGACAGATTTATTCGTTACACATCCTGTTGTCCCGTGGACACCTAAAGCTACCATATTGAAGTTTCTGGAGTCAGTTGTTCATCAGTGTTGATTAGCACAGTGCATGTTTCTTCACTTTCCTGACTACAGCAAACCCTTGAAGTAAGTCCAGCAACTCAGAATTAACTTATAGCCAACATGAAAAGATGACCCATCAGTTGCCTCTCGGTGCTTCGCTCGTCTCTGTCTTCCTCAGAGTGCAATTTCCGGAGCAGAGATTAAATTACTGCTATCATTTCAACAGCTCTTACATAGACAGATGGCTTTTAAATTGCAGTGTAAGATCATCAAAATGCAATCGCTGTAATTCCTACTTTTACAGGAGAAATGATTCGGTGTAGCCAATACATTTTACTGGTAACATGGAGCATTAAGAGCTGAGGGCTTACCTGCTGGCTGCTTCTCCTGTGGAGGTAATATGGCACTTCTTTTTGGAGGACAGGTATTAGAAATCAGTTGTCTGAGACAGCGGTGGTTCTAACACGACAACTGAGCTGTGGAGCTGGAATAACAAGCACGCCGTCATTCTTTGTGAGGGAAATTAGTTCCAAAATATCCATGTGGTTTTTAAAGAAATACAGAAAGTTTTTTTAATTATTAAACATGAGCCGGATTTTTACAAGTTAAGATAGACAGATATTGGGCCTTTACGAACATATTCACACCCTCTGAGCTATTTTTGCTTTTTCTCATGTTACAAACTCAAACTTTGACGTGTTTTCAGTTGAGAGTTCCTATAACTGGTTTTGTTTAAATGTCTGACCCACATGCACAATTCCTCAGACCCCCTTGAAAGATTTAAAAGTTCTTTTAAAATCCAGCGATAATAAATGTGTTCTTGATCCAGATGCTGGTGTTAGGTGTAGGGGTTCTTTTGGAGACAAGGGAAGCTGAGCCACTTATGAAAGAGATGAGAGGTGAGCAGAGATATATCGAGAGAGATGAGCTTACCTGTAGACGTATAGGAAGGATGTCAAGGAGAATGAGGCGAGTCTGGTAAGTGCCGGTCCGTGTGGAGGCGAAGATGGTGGAACCGTCCGAGGGACCGCTTGCTAGGAGAAGGAGACATGAGTGGCCTTGAGATTGCCAACCTTGGGTAGGTCAACCATAGTTTATTAGAGTCAGCGGAGGAGCAGCACGGAGCATCAGAAGCACAGAGAAATGCTGGTAATGAATAGTTTGTTTAAATAAAATGCTATTGGTTTAGTTTAGTGTTTAGCTGCTTAAAAAGTCCATTATATTATTTTTTTGCTACTTTCATAACAAATTTGGCCAACATTACACAAAGTTTTGAACATGAGTGATTTGGGATTATCAGTCTAAAGGTAGCTGAATACCAAATTTCTTATACTTTTTATAAGTGAAGGTGAAGGTATATTTGACCTTGACTATTCTAAAAATAAATATAACATTAAACCTTCTAAGCCTTTCTTCAAGTTGCTTCATAAGCTTAACCAACTTAGGGACACTTTTAAATCTAAATCATCGGCAGAGTTTGTTTTCAAACCCTTTTGCGGCGATCGCAACCCCGCCATGCACGCCTCCTTTCTTTCCTGCCCTACATTCAGTTTGCCGTATGGTTTGCATTCAAAGACGTTGCCCACACAGTTGGAGGATAAGCCGATAAAGCATGTTGCCATAGGCTGCTGCAGCCTCTTTTCATTTCCCCTTCTGTCTGCTTGGTGTCAGAGGCTCCCGGCCACAGCTGGAAGATAAATGCTGCCGCGCCGCTCCACTTTGTCATGATGTCCAAGAAGGCTCTAAATGGCATAGAGAGACTCCCAGCCTCACATAAATGGGACCTCGGCAGCCCCGTGTAACCTTGCGCGAACACAACAGACTGCTGAATCTTTAAAGTCCTCAGCGACAAAAATTCCCTTGAGATTTAAAAGCCTCTTCGGAGGGACATTAATATAGACCGTGGTGACGTAATGGCCATTTAAGGGACAATATAATCTTCAACAAAAGCATTTCATTAACTCTAATATGCAGGGCCTACTCTAATAAAAACAGTTTTTCAGGGTTTTTGAGCTGGAAAAAAAAAGACAACTAAAATAAGAACAAAATCTTTTTGCAATTCTTCTTGAATCTTGAGTTTAGGTGTTTCTACACCTGGGGCAAAAACACCTACTGCTCTGTCTCGTTGTTTTCATGGAAATGCATCAAAGTAGCTGAAGGGAAAAAATAAAGGAAAAAACAACTTTGCTACTGTACTCTTGCTTTCTTGATCTCCCCCCCTGCTTTTCTGGGCTGTGACGGTAAGCCATGTGACTCGACTCCTTCCCATTTCTGTTGCAGGCGAACACCAAAGCGGAACACAGCATGTAGGCCGCCTTGCATGGTGTTGAGTTTCAAGGCACTCGACTTGCTCAAACCGAAAACATTAGTAGGTTTCAGGGTGTAGTTATACATATATCAGCGGGCTGTAGGTATTCACCCCCCCATGTTGAACACGCCGTACGTGACGAAAACGGGACTGACACACGACAGAGCCCACGGCGGGAGAAGTTTTGAAACTAGATTAATCCAGAGACGCCCGTGGGCCTGCAGGGAGTGATTACAACAGCTCCCATTAAGAGAGACCGTGATGGAAATCCGAGGCGGCATGTTCTACGGGGAAGAGACAGGCGAGGGAGGCGGTCACGGCCGCCTTGTAGACATAAGGCAGTAAATGTTCAAGGGTTGGGAGTAAGTGATAGCAAAGCATGTGCTTCAGCAACTACTGCTGACTGTCACAACATCGCAGCAGAACGCGACACCAGAGCAGGAATCTAGCAAGTAGAAGACCGAGTTCAAAAATGCAACCCGAGCCAGATATTCACATCCTGTTGATTTCAGTTTGAGCGAGCAAAATTGTTTCTATTTTATAAATGTTGCTGTAAACAAATTTCTTGAAGTTGAGTTCATTAGTTTACACATCTATCTCTGGACAGCGCCGTTAACTTATACGTTTTGTGGCTAATTCGTTTTGAATTTCCCACGATGCCACACAAGGAAGCAATATGTTTGAGACAAAACACATCCACACGTGTGTCTCCGTCATGGAAGCTCCTCTGTCTGTAAAACCCGGTTCGTTCTTTTATTAGAGTTTATCTATCTTTCCACTTCTGGATCAGGGCCCTAACAAAACTCACTGGACTCTTCAGTAGTCTAAAGTTCTACTTCATCAAATGCAATCGATTTAAGCAAAGCACCATTAAGCAGCTTTTTTCAGGCCATCAGTTTGGACTGTTGTTATTATTTTATATATAATTATTTATGTGGCTGTTTTACTTTCTAATTACTGATAGATTTCTGCTACCGTCACGACTTTTCATGATCAAGGGATGTGTCTTTGCCCTTTATTACTCTTATTTTATTGACATGTAGAATCCACTTTAAACAGAATGTATTGGTATCCATTTAATTTTAGTTACAAATTTAAAAAGACACATAAAATTATTGTCTTCATCCAGTCTAAATGCTTTTGTTGTTTGGGTTAACATGCAATTGAATAGGTCTAATAAAGTGGCCGGTAAGCACTTATATACAGTATTGCTCAGTCATAGTGTTGTTTTAGGTGGTGGTGTATGTATTTTGTGTAATCTGTGATGAAATTGCAGATTAAAAAACTTTTAATCGGAGACATAAACAGTGTCATGTTTCTCCACAACAAAGCTTGAAACTTTGTTTCTTTATCTCAAATATAGACGGTTCGTTTCAAGATGTTAATTTTCCAGCTACGTACCAACAGACTATAAGCAAAAAGCTATCATTTTAAAGGAAGTCACATTTTAAAATTCACAGCACGGTTCACACTGTGAACTCATGATTTAATTATGTTGGATTTTCATTGAAATCTACAGTTACTGATAGTTATTTTTTTCTGTCCTCCTTGTTTTGCATAATTTGCATAATAACTCTACAGGGAACACATTTACCACCAACACAAAGCGGACCCCCCCCCCCCCCCGCTTTGACATAGAATTAAACATAATCATTAGAAAATGTATGTAATTTGCAATAACACTTGATGGCTAACTATTGCAAGGCCGCCCAGTTGTACAGTTAGTAGCACTGTTGCCTTGCAGCAAAAACGTACTAGATGCCAAACCCAGGCCTCTCTCTGCATTTAGTTTGCCTGTTCTGCGTTATTTTATTTTTCATTGTTAATTTTGGAGTTTTTTTAAGACTTCATTGTTTGTCTTCTGCTCATCCGTGGTGGGGTCGAGTAAGATAGTCCATCCAGAGTGTCCTGGGTCTTCTCCCTTGGTTTCCTCCTCGTGGGACTTACCTGGAACACCTCACCATGGATGCATCCAGCAGGCTTTCTAATCAGATACCCAAGCCACCTCAACTGGCTCCTCTCTTCTTACAGAGCCAGCAGGGGAAACTCATTTCGGCTGCTTGTATCCATGATCTCATTATTTCGATCTGAACCCAAAGCTCATGATGAAGCTAGGAATGTAGATCGACAGGGAAACTGAGAGCTTTGATCTTTGACCAAGCTCACTAGTCACCACGACCTAGCGGTACAGCTATGCGCATCATTGCTGACGTAGCACCAATCCATCTATCAATCTCGCACTCCAATTATCCCTTCTATTGTGAACAAGGCCCCAACATACTTGAACTTGTTCACTTGAGCTAGGACCCCCAGTTCCCACCATTTCCAGCTGAAGCCCATGTCCTCGGATTTGTAGGCAATGATTATCACTTGGAGTCAGGAAAATTTCTGCGAGCGTTGTCAGTGAAGCAGTTTACATGTTAACAACTTGGATCTCGTTAAATTACTTACGTGGATCTTAAACAAGCTCAGAAACAAATTCTACCTTTACAGGATGGTAATGTATGCAGTTGTGATGCCTTGGTGTGTTTTTGATAATTCATAACCGGATCCCAGAAGAAAAAGAGAATTTTTTTTTTTTTTACTTGCTCAATTTTTCTGGTCAGCTGAACATACACTTTACTGTGTCACAACATAAATTTGACTTGAAGATTTTGCTTATGTGGTGTTATGAAACAACAATGGTTACAGATCAGAGTTAAAATAATATATGTTGAGATAAAACCGTGTTTCTTCTACTTTAGGTTTGGAGATCATAAGGTTGTTCAAGTGTAGCACCTGTTGCATCTTGCAGCAGCCTGCAGAAGGAGTCGATAAAAAATAGTGTAGAATAGATAGGCAGGATAGATAGTAGATAGTAGAAAAAATATGACGCCACACAGATGCCCATTTCTATTAACCAAACTTTAAAATTGGAAAGACCGGAGAACATTCTACTGAAGTAAGCCATTGTTGAGCTTCACTACAGAGGACCTAGCATCTCCCTTAGCCCTTCCCAGATCTACAGGCAGAGCAATGCTAAAGCCAAACAAACAAAAAAAAACACATATGTTTAAAAAATATTGTTTTCCAACAGTCAAATCTGCTTGAAGCCTTTTTTTTTAAGCCTCTTTAACAAGAATGCCGATCAGCACGGACAGCACTGCAAACCGAATGCCCCCCAATAAAAGAAATGCAAAACAAAAAAAAAGGTGTTTTGCAATAGGTGCTGGAAGCGTAGACACAAATTATTTGAGTGCAATAATTGCATTTGATACAAAACAATTCAAAAGACCACTTGCTGGGAGTCCTCTTCTGCAGCTGGCAGAAGGAAACTTAAATCAAGAAGCCCAGTGCAAAAGCAATAGATCACTGGCAGCCTGCCGACTCCAGCCTTCAAATGAAAGTTTTCTCTGAGAGGATGAGAGGGGAACTATTTGATCCAGGCTACAGAGGAGAGGCTTGATGTAGCAAAGGTCTTTCAGTTTGTTTGGCAGAGAGTTCTGTAATTCCACTCAGAATAGAGAGAAACAAGAAAGAGCCGCACAACCACAACTTGAAAGGCAAAGGCCTGGAAATATTTATTTACTCATTTATTTACTTCATGCTCGGTTCCCGCAAAGAGAACAAAACCAAGTAGACAAAGGTTCATCTATATTCATCACAGGATGTTTTCTCCTTTTGGTCCACAGATCTGCAATTTGAGCTGTGCTCTTTGTTGGAAACTGGCGATGTTAGTGTGAGAGTTTTTTTTTTTTTTTTAGCTGCGTTAGATTAAATATGTGCAGCCATAGCAGCAGCCAAAGACAAATCCCAGCGTATGTTTTTACCCCCGCATCTGCCGTTATTTTTAGGCATACTATGTCGGTGCTCGGTGAAACGGTGGAAAAGTTTCTGGCAGACCTGAAAGTCCCACCTACTAGGGTTTAATTAGCGTTTTGAATAAAGAATATCTCTCCAGTTTCTTCCTCTGTCCTTGGTAATCAGTTCTGGGCCATTAATGAGAGGATGAGTATCGACTGGTAGAGTGGGCACCTGATGGGCTCCCTTGAATGTGTAGAGGCCATTAAACATTCCTAATCAAAAATAAACCCTTCAGAGCCAGAGTTGTGTTGCAGAACAATACATGTATCTACAACAGTAAAAGCACAGGATGTTAGAAATGTAGACGAGAGCTCCACATCTATCCTCATCTTTAGTTTTCCATCGTTGTATCAGTTCAGAATGTGAAGCAGCACGAAACAGTTGGGTGTCCCAGGGCTTTGGATTGGATTTCCTAGGTTAGTGATCAGATCCAAAGTGCTGAGAGGTGTCACACAAAGAAGGAAAAAAAAAACATGGTAATTGAAATGTTCACAGTGGCTCTTCTCCACATGCAAACAGGTCAGTAAATCACTAACAGTAACTGTGACCTGGGGTTGGGAATCACAGCCTCTCTATTGACTCAGTGCTATTGATTCGACTCTCACATCACCACCACTCATATGAAGTCAGCGGGTCAATATTATTAGTTAACAATTCCAACCCTGTACGACCTCTGCTCGAGCCCGGCAGACTGATGGTGGTAATAACGTGGCATGAGTGAGGTTGAAAAGGTAATTTGTGGAAAGCTAACAACAGTCTGTTGTAACTTTTCGTGTGTTCACGGTCCAAAATGTCGTGCGGAAGGTGAAAGGTGAAAACAGTAACACCTGCATATGCAGAGGATAGAAAAAAAAGTCTGCACATCTACTTTAAAATGCTGATTTCTGAGTCACACAAACTCATCTGGGACTGGAAAAAGAAGAAGAAATAATCCAGTTTCATTGGTTTACACCACCTTAAATTGATACTTTGCCCGATCGCTTTTTGATGCAAAATGTCTTCAAGGTCCTTTTAGAAACACCAAATAATATTCTTAGTTAGTCAGATTCCGGCTGTTTGATGTTTCCAAGCTTTAGTGTAATAAAAACCTTATTGCATTATTACATACACATATTTGTACGTGGTGCCGTTTAAGACAAAAAAACTATGTATGTCTCTCACACAGAGCACAACAGACTTACTCACACACACACGACACTCAAATTACACGTGTACCCTAATAAGATACCACACCCGCATTGTTTCTTCTCCCACACAGACCAAAAGTGACTAAAATTGTCCACATATACACTTCTACAATAGCACACACACACACATCTCTCTTACACACAGAGACGTACACGGTCACAAACATTTACAAAAGTAAAATTGTACATATGCTACCTAACATACTTTTAAACAGCATTCTGAGAGTTGTCTCTTCCGTGACAACTCTCACACATATGACTAGTAGCCTCTCAGAAATACCAGGAAGTTTCGTTTTGTAAGTATGTACAAGTGTGTGAGCTTGTGAGTGTGAGAGAAAACATTTTGGATGTGTGTATGCTATTGTAATGGTGTGTATGTCATAAATGTTGTCACTTGTGGTGTGCGAGAGATAGAAATTGGATGCGTGTGTGCTATTTTAACAGGGCACATGTACAATTTGAGTGTTGTGTTTGTGAGTGAGTCTGTTATGTTGTGTGAGAGAGAGGCAAACACGGTTTCTGTCCTCAACGGCACACCACGTATTTGCTTGTTTTGCAACTGAACTGTAGACAATATAAGTAACAACAAAGATATAAAGACATTTCGACCTTGTATACATGAAAGCCAAGATTTTTCTTTTGTTTTGATAAGACATATTGTCCTTTTATTTGTTACCGCTGTTTAGCCTACTATCATCTACCAACACATGAGGCATGGGTAACTTTGGGCATGAGATAATGCCAAATAACTTTTTTCCTCACTGGGTACAACAGCAATATTATGTAAGTAGATCTCTAAGGCGAAAAGAATGAACTAAGGATTTTAAGGATGTGCCAAGCTGTGCGACTCCCTGTAGGATTTAATGACACCCCAGAGCTGCAAGTGCAGAACTGAATTAACAATAACAAATAACATGCAGATTATATAATTTAGTGTCATCGGAATATTTTGAAAATTAGGTTCCATACAGCATAATAATTAAACACTGAGACACATTTCTTAGGATAAAGGAAACCACAGCTCAGCTCTTTTTACATATATTTGACAAGTTTTTTATTATTTTTTTATTTTTTTTAATGAACGACAATAATTATGTCCTCACCTTAATGAGTTGCAGGATCAGTTTTGGAGAGTTTTTATGTTTTCTTCATAATTCTCTGGGAATATTAAAGAATGAGACCAGGAAGGAAAAAAAAAGTTTCAAAAATTGAAACAACCTTTGGTAATAGAAAAGCTTTTCCTAGATTGTAATTTTGCATGCTGCATATTTAATCTTACCCGTAAAACTCTTCCATAAAAGGTGACACTTTTCCAAACATGATAGAAATCTTGCTTGTTATGAAAAACAAAAAACTTGGATGTAACAGAAAAGTAAAGCCTGTATTTTGGCAATAGTTGAACATTTTTGGTATTGTGATGCTGCAAGTCGTGGACTGTCATTTAGTTGATTAGAATATAAAGGATTCATTACATTAGCATTTATTATTCATTATCTTTTACTTCCAGATAGATAACGAGAATTACATTAAAGATGTCATGGGATGCAATTTCTTATCACATGACCTTGTTTCTACTGAAATCTGTAATCATCTCCTTTGTCTCATCTTGAATGTGAACAGAACAAAAGACATGACTGCAGATTTGAGGAGAAACAGGGCCGGATCAACCCCTATTTTACATCATGGGAAAAGAATTAGAGATGGTTGATGATCAGAAAAGTACCTCATCAGGACAACAGACTGGACTGTAACCATATACAAGAAGCTTATTTGCAAAACAGAAAACAACAGAAGATCTTTCCTGGCCACAGCAATCACCATCTATAATAATTCCTTAGTCAAATGTATTATTTCAACATTTAATATCCCTTTGTGATGAATAAAGTAGTTTTGATTTTCGATTGATTGTTGTAAATCTTTATTGTTTTATACAGTTACATATTTTTTCTTTTAGTCACATGAATTTAGTGACATATGTTATGAGTGTTTTCTTTCAGTGCGGGAGGAGAGAAGCTTCTTCTTTGGGTCGCATGTAAAGATGGACTATGTTCAAATTCTCTAGTAAGGAGCAGGGTTTATGGGATAGAGGAAAGGGATAGGAGTGAGGGTGATGGGATGGAGAGGATGAAAAGGGATGAGGTAAAGGGAGGATGGGGTCCAGAACACAAAGCAGAGTGAAAAGTATGGGTGAAGTGAGGCTGTTTGGAAATTACAGATGTGGTTAGCTGGGTGGACCCAGTTAATATATTAACTTAGTTTAAAAATACCTTACCCTCCCATCAATAGTGTTTTGTTGCAACTTCTAGATCTACATCCAAGTTCTTGATGTCCAACTTGAATTCGTTTGTATTGTTCTGTCAGGGTCTGTTAAACATTAAGAGGACCGGCGTTTTCTTCGACTTTCCACAGCAACCTGTCAACATGGCTACGGATGCTGTGAGGTGGAAAAACGGCGGCCGGTCCACGTCTTTTCTTACCGCCGTGATCCTCACGTTGAGTACGACTATGTTTGTGGAAAAGAAAGGACAACAACAAAAAACAAGCAGACGTGTCTGGAAAAAGGAGAGGTATTTCAAACGCAGCCTCCAGGGCTGCTGCAACCATCTGCAGATAACTCACCAGTATCCCGCTGCCAGTACCCCGAGGTCTTGCATGTTTTTCATATTTTGCTTAGAACGGCTCGAAGCTCGTTTTACATGTATGAGCTCTTGAAACCATGTAATTTGTGACATTGATTTTAATCAGTGTCTTGTTTGATTTAGCCAGAATTTAATGAACATGCCCTGAACTGAGTTTTCTTATTTTAGATATAAAACAATTTTAAGCCTTTTTCTTTTAAGGCCGTGCATATAAAACAAAAACTTAGACGTTAAAGGCATTTTTAAGGCAGTATTTATGAGAAGGCACCATATCCAGAATCTATCATGAATCTGTGAGCCCAACCATTTGACCATACACAAAAGAGCGATACGCAGATTTACAAAAGTCAAAAAGAAAAACATGAATCAAAGGGTAAAGATTAGCAGATGGAGCAAAATGAAAGGATGATGTGTAAGGATTTAATTTTTTTCCTGAAAGTTTGCTTTCTTGACAGCCCCTCTTGTATTATAGTTATTTCTAACAAGGCTTTGTTTCCACTTTAGGGCCAGATACTTCTCTCTATCTCTCTGTCAGGGGTTTGTTGGACTTTTTCTCATTTTAAGGGCATGACTTTCAAATACTTATCAGCTTTGGTTATTATTTATAAATGCTGCTGCAATTTTTTCTCCAGTGGGAACCCACAGCCCATCAACCTCCAAACAGAAATATATTGAGTGGTAAAAACTAAACGTATAAAAACATAATTTGCACTTTATTGACGTGCTCGTCCCTATAGCTTGGAATGGCTTTAATGAGGGAGTAGAGATGCAGCATAGGGTTGCAATGATTATTAATGATAAGGGTTAGAAGAGGATGCCTCTCTGGATTCGCTTTATTAGCTTTGTTAATGCTCTCACTATATAATAAAGGTGGCATTTCACCTGCTTAGACGCTGTGCTGCTCATCCTCACTAATGAACCCCCCTTTTGAAATTGAGTCATCTTAAACCAGCATCCTTCTTCTTCCTTCACACTTTTCCCAGCAGAATGGTTTCATCATGATCACTAACAAAAACAGAAATTATGATTTTGCACCCGATTTCAGATCTCCATTTGGCCCTGATTTAATAAGTCTTTTAATTTGCCTTTGTGCGATTTCATGTTATTAGTTTTGAAAAGAGCTAAGACAATCTAAGGCTTTGTGTGACAGAGAGGACATAAATGTTTCTACTAAGCTCCTACGAGTATTGTGAGATTTTGGGATCTTTATTATCTAGTATTAGAAGTGTTTGCACAGCTTGCATGTCTGAAATATCAGTCTTTGTGCTTAAACTCGGGAAAAATGCTTCTTAACTTGAGTTTTTCAAACGTTAGACATTAAAAGTTTTTAAGGACAAATTATATGTTGCTTTCCTCTGATTAACATTCCTGTTAGCTGCTAAATGTCTATCGCTCTCTTAGAGCCTGCATGAACCAAAGAAATGCTTGAGGTGGGAGAACCTAGTTCGCTTTCAAACAATTTCTGAGGTTTTGAGCTCGATCTACTGAATTTATTCATTTTTAATGCGGTTAGTTTTAATCAATATTTGTATGTATTTGTATATTTATTGATATAAATTCATATACATTTATTTTTACTTATTTTTTAATGTAATATTTATATTTTATTTATATTTCATATTGAGGACCTAATTTCAGTTGAAAATAACCTGAATAGCAACATTATACCTTATAAATCTATCCTTTATATTATATGAGGTACAATGTAAAGTAGTTTCCCATTTATGGGGTCGAAAGACTGGAGCAGAGATATAAATAGCAGATTGTTCTTAATCACTAGTGGTCTATATGAACTTATCATTTATTCTTTTTAGATGATTCCAATATATTTAAATAGTACAGCTGCTTTCAAAAAATAGACAATAGGGACAGGAATATACACTTAACCAGAATTCTCTGGGGTTTTTTTTACATAAAAAATTGGAACTTGTGGACATTTTACTGGAAGACGTGGTTCAATACAAATCATTTTAATAAAAAAGTTTAAATCCACCTCCAAATAGATATACTGAGGACATGAAAAGTTGAAGGTTTTGCTGTGGCCCTGCCAATCTTCTTTGAAAATCAGAGTATAGATTTTAAAAGAGCTGCACCAGCTCATGAATTTCACAGAACTTGCAGCCTTTTACAGAAAGAAGGGAGAGATCCCCTTCAAATAGGAGCCCAGAGACTCTGTAGTGGCCAGGAGGTTTTAAAAGCGGCTAAACAGGGTCTTCAAATCATTGTTTTCTGTTTTTGTCACAATTTTTAAAAACATCCTCATTTTACTCTATGCAATGGGAATGTACACTGTGTCTTGTACAATGCTTTTATATGTACATTCTCTTTATTTAGCTTCAAGATTTCTTCAAGATTATTAATGAAACAATTTATCTGAACTTTAGTATAAACCCAAGCCGTAAAAGCATCAGAGTTTCGTTAGTAAAAAGTTCTGAAAAACAAACAAAAGATGGAGAGATGTTGAAGATGAGGCAGGATGAGGTTATAAAACAATATGTCAAGGATTGAACTAGCCACCGATTTAAGTCAGCTAAAAATCAAAGAGTATGGCCCAACGCCACACCTACTACAACACCTAAGCTGACAGACTCGATCATTGAGGCTGGAAAGCATCCATTACCATTGCCCTTACCTTAATTTTTAGGCCCTGCTGCAGATTTTCTATCTATCTAGATTCAAATTGAGACTCTGACTGATTGAGGCAGAAGTTGCCACTACTTCATAAGAATCATATTGGTGAAATTAAAAGATCACAAATATATAAATTTGCCTGGGATATAAATAAGTTTGGGCTTGGCTTTACCCCATAGGCCCTGCTGCAGAAATAAGATCCTTGCATTTACTCAAAATGGTTTGAATACAGTTTCACTTAGTATTTTTTGTTGAATATGTAATCAAAAGTGTGCCCCTTTCTTTTTTTCACTTTACAATTATACTTTCTGAGTGTCACACAAAGTTAAAACAAAACAGACCAAAACTTGAAGCATTTACACATTGGGGGGGTGTCAGTGCACTGCTTATTGATTTTTTTCCCCCTAGCAGCTTCAGAGATGCAGTAGATATATTTATAGACCAAAAAAAAGGAAAAAAAAGATATTTCTGTGAACAATTAAACTGTATCCTTACACCCCAAGACCTGTCAATGAGTATTATGTTAAATCCTGGATGAATTGTTTCTCATTATGCACAATCAGAGAACTTGTGAAGAAAAGTTGGAAAAGGCATCCAGAAGCAGAAACAATGAGGAACTGGAGATGAAAAAGTTATAGATAGGGACAGAATCTGAGTTCTATCAGCTCACATGATTGAAATGAGAAGTGGTTTTCACTTGGAAATTGAAAGGGTGAAAAAGAAAGAAAACATTGAAAAGAGAAGCAGAAAAACCAGAAGGAGGAAAAAAAACTTTTTGTGTGTGAGATGGATGTCTGTGAAGATTCATGCCTGACAAATGAAAAGCCCTCCGCTCCTATATTAAAAAGGTAGCCAGGAGAGATGTCCTTGTTCTGAAAAAGTCTTGCTATAGGAAACTGCACAATTTGAGCAGTAGATAATAGAGAAAAGTGGAAAAAAAGGTTCACAAAGAGCTATGGAAGCAACAGATGGAGAGAAAACCCTTTGATTCAGAGAAGAAGACTAGGATTGATATCCGAGTCCAAGACTATAAAGGAAAGACACAGACCATGGTAAAGAGAGCTGACTCTGATAAGCGTATGAAGAAATTTTTTTTGTTTTTGTTTGACCAAACCAATGGATCAATGACAAAAATCAGGAAGTGAAGGCAAAACATTGCCTAAAAGCTATAAAAAATGCAAACAAAAACAAAAGGGGTGGATAAGAATAAAGAGCCCAGCATTAAACAAAATGTGATTATGCAAACAATATGAAAAACAGTTTGTAAAATAGGAATATGATCAAGGAAAGTTCCAACAAAGACAGACACATGAAGAAGGATGCTTCTGATGCGAATCGTCACCCTAAAATTACTGCAGACTCCTGTCCATACGAGGAGCAGGACGACAGATCAGTGATAGAGAAAACTCACATTCAAGAATATTTCCAGCCATTAACAAGATAAAAGACGCTCCTCGGCTGTCTAAACAATATCAATAACAAAGTCAGAGCAACAGAAATCTGTGCAGGAGAAAACAGATATGCAGGAAACAATGAAGGCTATATGGAGAGAAGCTGATGGGATTTTCAATGACGAGACAGAGATGAAACAAACCTGTCCATCCTGTTGTCTTCTTAAGTTTAATGGATTCAGTCGTGTATGATCAGGACTTTTTAAACGTAAGTCTCAAAATAACTGTTGTAGGTCACAAAACAATTCATAGCAACACTAATCAATAATGTCCAGTAATCTGCCTGATCAGTCAACATTAGGTCAAATATGACAGGCAAGTCACATCATGTTCGCATTTTGCAGTTGCAAAAGCAGGTTGGTGACTAGGAGCTAGTGCATAAACAAGTGTATGAAAATCTTCACTTCAGCGTGTATTTCAGGGTGCTTATGAATATCTGTACTGCATGTCTGTGAAGTGTCTGCTTTTGAAAAGAAACCATACCAATAACATAAAGTCCAGCACTTCTAATTTTATGGATTGGTCTTTGATTTAACAAAAAAAATAAAAAATACAAAAAATGTGTAGATTTATTTGCAGTGACCTTGGACACACGGACATTTAATGGTTACCATTGCTCAGCTGCTAATGAGGTCAGACCTTGATGCATTTTTTGTATTATTCAGACGCTATTTTGGTTTTGGAAACTGACGTCCTTGTAAACCATCCTCTAAATGTGTCAGAATGGGATATTTCACACTGACAACTTTTGGCCCTTTTTTCCCACCAAATCTAGAAGAAAACAGCTTACTTCAATAATGTATCCCAACAACGTTGACGTAGGTAACAGAACACTATTGCCCCATGTAAAAAGCATTTGACTTCCACGATTGCAGATTGGTCGGTTGCACAGCCATCAGCAACTACAACAACTCTTTGAGGAAACTTGAATGGGCAACAACAAAATGCAATTTCACGTTGGGATTGTTAAAGTCTTAAATGTTATGAATTATTCCACACTGGAATGGATGAACAAACACCGCGTGCAGACATTGTGTATTCTACGGATCTGCACACTTCATTTCTTCCTATTCTATTCTGCTTTAAAGGACCCAGATGTTCTTACAATTGGGGCGTTGAAAAGAAAATCCTTGTAGCGTTTTCTCATAGTGTTATAGTCCATACTATGGCAACATACTGTTAGGCATAGGCTTCACAAATGGGAAAGTTGACAGCTGAGGGAAAATATATTTGTCCACAGCAGATGCACAGACGCTGAACCTTTAAAAATCCTCCACTAAGAGGTGGAAAGTTATTCACAGATCAAAGAGACGACACATGGGATGCACGTCGTTTCAAATGATTATGTGAAATCATGATTCACTAACTACAGGACTAGGTGAGTTACGTTTTGTGCTGCTTAGTTTTGTGAGCTACTTTAACTTGTGTGTTTTTAGTTTTTAGTTATTCCTTATTTATTCCTTCTTGCTTTTTTGTCCTTTTTTTTGCTCTTTAATGTAACTTTACTACTTATACTGTTAGAATAAAACTAAATCCGACATAGAGTTTCTCAATACAACAACTAAGTTGCTAAAACAAACTGAACTTTTTTCTATCAAAAACCTCTTTAAAGAGAAGAGGAGTGTGTATAATACCAAAGAATATTCCCAAGCTGAGCAGAATGAACAATTTCATCTTTTGTCCACATGCAAAGGAAAAGAATTTAGTTTAAAAAAGATCAATTGTTCCAAAGTAGAAAGCAAGTTTGCAGTGGCCCACTTTGCCCATGTTTATTACTTTCTGTCCAACTTCTGATGAAGCACATATGTTAACATCACGCCTGGCTGGAATCTGACCTCAAGTGTTGAAGCAGATTTCAGTTACAAAGTAAAAAGTTGTGGAGCTGCATGTGAAGCAAACAGTCGCGAACCATAAGCAGGTAACAAGACCAAGTAGCAAACAAAAATAGTGGGTTTTGTTCATTTAAAAGTGATTCATACGATTGGCAAACAAAGTGAAACAATTAAATATCTAAGTATCAGAATTTTTAAATGCTGTAGAAAAAGAAAATTATTTGTGCTAACAAACTGTATGTATGTAAACCTCTGCTATAGTCGCATAATCTAAGTCAGCCATATTGGATTTTAAGGTCAAGATTGGGATGGAACATCATATTTCACTACTGATTTACCGAATTTAGAGATTTCTCCTCCTATTTTCTTCCCATGAGGGATTTCTAAGTCAACGGAATGTCACTGCATGCTTTTCTGGGAGGAGTGAATGCTGCAAGTCAATGACTTGATGCAATCTTCTCAGTTTCCTTAGATTAACAACTTTTTAACCTAATCTTAAAAAAATGAACTGAACTTCATGTACATTTTAATAACTTGGATAAATTGGGATGTTTCTGTGATTGAATGGAAACTATAGTTTTTTTGTAAAGTGTCTTGCTGTGTATTAAATTATCTGTACTAAATTGAACTGAATGATGTAACAGAATAAGTCTACATGCATAACCCTAGTACTTGTGTTACTACTTCCTACTACAGGATGTCAAGAGTTATCCTTGATGATTCCCTTTATTCATGCTAATCTAACATTAAACCTGCCAGACTGTGCTGCTGTTGACTCAGTAAAAAAACAAAGTCACATTTGTCTCTGTATGCTAGTAAGAAACATTACATTTAAAACTTTTGGGGGAGAAGATACAGCACTTTAGTATATAAGCTTTATGAGTTTACTAAAGAAATAAAAAAAAAAACTCTCTGAAACTGTTTCAATACTTGGATGGAAAGAAGTGGAACGGCAGCGAATGGGAAAGAAAATCCTTTGGAGGGCCTTCTGAAAATCTGAAGAACTATTGATTAGATCACTTTAAAACATTATTAGGAGGTTTGGCACTTTGGAAGCAAAACATAAAGAAATGATTGATAGACCTAAGAGTTTTTTTCTTCCTGTTGTGAAACCATAAAGAAAAATGAAGCTTTTATCCATCCAAGCAAATAAACACTCCGATTTATCGGCTTACTGCCTTTCACAGCCTCGTTTTTTCCTTCTGGTGATGTTTACTCAGCTCCAAAGATGTGTTTTGTTCAACATTACGTTAAGCTCTTCAACACAGGCCTTGTGAGTTCTCCAGATAATTGCATGGTTTGCACACACGCTTTAGATCATTTACATTAAAACAAACGTCCATTTGAGAGTTTCCTTTGAGTCACCATATGCCCAATATATATAATGTAAACAAGGAACAGCTGGTGGCTGGAACACAACCATACAGGTACCTGTGGTCTGTTAGTTTAGCGGGGGGGAAAAACTGACAAATTACATTCCTCTTTTCATTTATCACTGTTCATGCTAATCAGTCCTTTGGATGGCAATTTGTTCTTTTCCTCCAGCGATTTAACAAAGGCTGCAAATTAGCTGGAACAAATTCTCCACCTGCAACGTTGAAAACTGCGAATGGCTGTAATTTACAAAACAAGATTCAAATAAATAACCAACAATTTGATGTGTGGCGTGTGCTTTTGAAAAGGTGAGTTTTTGAAAATGTCTCTCATTTCTCTTTATGCTATTGTAGATTTCCTGGAGCGAAACACCTAAATTACAGCAGGTTATTCTGGAGTTGAATCAAACCGTTCCTTTTTCTCTCAACAGAGCTTCTTTAAGGTGGAAGTACATTAGAGCCCCCCCCCCCAAACACACACATAGACTGCAGTCCTCCCATCGTGTATCTGTCAAATGTAAAATGTAAATGTGAAATGTCAAAATTAAGTGTTTGCATATGAAATTCAAACCAAGAAAAATTGTGTTTGTCCCATGTTATCTTGTAAAATTGTCTCCCAAAAGATTAATTAGGGCATTTACATTATGCAAACCATTTAAATATTTTCTGGCAAGGAAGTATTCTCAGTTCTGTTTTAATAGCATCCTCTGTCGAGAGAGAGTTTCCCTTACACTGACATAAGCACACATCAGAGAAGCGCTGCAGCCGGAACATCTGTCTCACTTTGTTGTAGCTTATGATCGCTTTCTGCAATAGTAAGCCCACTACAAGACATCTGTTTCAAGACGTTGGATAATTGTACAATATTTTTTTTGTTTTTGATAAAATTCCAGACATCATACAATAATTTCTTAGGAGTAATTTGTGTAATTCATTTAGGTTACTCAGACTAGTGAGAGAAACACAAGTGTTGCAGGTAACATTTTCTTATCTTTCCCTTTGTCCTCATTAAAATGTGACAGTAGTCCATTGTGCTCGATCCCACCATCCTACGATTAAAGCAGCTGCCTCTTATTTGATTTTACACAGCTGTGTGTATCTAGTGAGCACATATCCAGCGTCCAAAGCTGGGCTCAATGTTTCCACTAATAAACAAGAGGGAGAGAAAAAGCATGACCAGACTTAATGGATAGCCTCTCACAGCAGCTAAATTTAACAGCCAGGTCAATGTTAATACCTAAAGGTACATCGATATCTGGTGTTTCACAGTTTGTAGTTTAACAGAATATTATCAATTTGGCCTCCATGTAATCTTAGTTTGGATCAACATTTGTCAACAAGAGGAACTGGGATTTGATCAATAATTTTCCACATATAATGGACACCTCAGAAACACATGTAGAAAACAATATATTTAACATGGGAAAACTATGAACTGGATTAATATACAAGTCATTTTGATGCTTGATTTTCATTGCCATAAACAGACATTCTGTGACTTCCTGCAAGGCATCTTTTAAATATTTAAGTCATTTAAAAAAATGCTCTGGATTGGCGGGTGGAAACCCAGATGCCTGTAAACCGAAATGTAACCCCTGCTTTCTAATTGATTGAGATGCTGCTTAAATGGTCATAACAATAACCCAGTAATGACATTTCTTAATGCACCGATGAAGATTTACTTGCCATGCATAATGCTTGAAGTTGTTCCGGCAGCTAGGAAGTGTGAACTACCTCTGGCACATCTTTTCTGGTTTCCTTCTACTCACTCTGTTTTAAATAATTTTATGCCATTAGCCATATTGGAAAACATTACAATATTTTGCAAAGTAGCAAGAAATTAATATCATATTGAAATGTTTAGGTAAAGACTAATTCTTTAAGGTTTTTCTAAGCATGCATTGTGACTTAGATACATTTATAACACTGATATGACAGTAATTTTGTAGAAGCTAATTATAAATACTTTTTTATTTGGCCATCAGATCTAGAAGCTGATAAAAACCTTGTACATAGACATATTATTCAATTTAATGTCAAATTGTTTCAAACAAACAAGATAAAGCATATAGAAAATACCCTGAGTTTGTGCCAATTGTAATTTACTGAAAGTACTTAAATCATATTCTGTAATATTTTGTGTTTATTAGAACTTAGACAGTTTAAAGTACATGTATTAAACAGGAGCATTATCAGTACAATTTACAAACGTCCAAAAGGAAGCAAATGGACGTATTTGAATGGAAACCTGAAAATAAAAACGATGCGTCAGGGCAAAAAAAGTGACAGTTTCCATGAGCCTGTCAGTCACAGTGATGGATTATGACTAATTACACAGCAACCCATGCTGGGCCGTCACTCAGACACACTGAAACATGGTTACCCACCCCAATAACTGGCTGAGCCCAGCTGCAGATGAGATGGAAAAACAACCCCCCCACACCCTCAGCAGTTGAACTCTCCAAGTAGGGACGCCACCCTGTACGCCATGTAAAGCTGCTGCAGCTGCTGCTCTCAGTGATGCACAAAGCATCGGGAGCACTAAAAAAACTGTAAGGCATAAAGATAAAAAAAAAGAAAACAATAAAGTGTATGTGTACTTTTCCAACAAAGTAAAATGCATTGACTTTGAATATAAAAGAGCCTCAGTCATTTTTCATCTGTTAGAGCGCTGATATGACAGACCATACGTCATCATAAAAACCATTCAGGGGAAGCTGATAGCACACATGGGGGTTGGGGTGGGCGCTCTCTACATCTGCTAATAAAGTGCACATTCACTGGTCAAGCCATCTTGGGACTGTAAGTATCAGGGTTGGTGAGTTATAGTTATGGTCTTTATGCAGTGAGGGGGCTTAATAGAGGAAAGGTGTTACTTTATTCAAATTGGGAACTGCGTCTCCGACCGAATGGGTGTGACCTGTGGGGTTCCCCAGGGGTCGATCCTGGGACCCCTTTTATTCAATCTGTCAATGCTTCCATTGGGCCAGCTAATACGCAACCATGATGTATCCTACCACAACTATGCTGATGACACTCAGATCTACGTGTCGCTGACAGCAGGAGAACATGGGCCTGTTGATTTATTGTGTCAATGTACTGAACAGATCAGTCTGTGGATGCAGAACAACTTCTTCCAGTTAAACTCAGACAAAACTGAAATCATTGTCTGTGGCCCACAGAAACAAAGAGAAAGTGTCATTAGTTACCTTCTGACGCTCTCTCTGGAACCTAAACATCAGGTCAAAAATCTTGGGGTAATACTCGATTCTGACCTGAACTTCAACAGCCACATTAAATCAGTAACATCAGCAGCCTTTTACCATCTTAAACACATTGCCAGAATCAGAGGAATAGTCTCTAAGCCAGACCTAAAAAGACTTATCCATGCTTTTATATCTAGCAGGTTAGACTACTGTAACGGCCTGCTCACTGGGCTTTCTAAACGGGCCTTAAGACAGCTTCAGAACATCCAGAGTGCTGCTGCTCGAGTTCTGACCAAAACCAGGAAATATGACCACATTAGTCCAGTGCTCAAGTCTCTGCACTGGCTTCCTGTCACTCAAAGAATAGATTTTAAAACAGCCTTGCTTGTGTACAAGTCTCTTCATGGTTTAGCCCCAAAGTACATATCTGACATGTTAGAGCCATATGAACCAGCCAGGACTCTGAGAACC
>JAVLVB010001056.1:737221-773690 GCA_032876305.1 Orestias chungarensis | reverse complement strand
CCTGATGCCCAGAGTCAGGACCAAACAAGGGGAGGCTTCATTCCAGTTTTATGCTCCTAAAATCTGGAACAGTCTTCCTGAAGAGGTTAGACAGGTTTCAACTCTGGTGATGTTTAAATCCAGGCTGAAAACAGCCTTATTTAACTGTGCATATAGCAACTGAGTACTATTATTATTATTTTATTTTTATTTTAATTCTTTTAAATTCAAAGCTGATTTTATTGTTTCATTTTCTGATCTTTTTTCTTATGTAAAGCACTTTGAATTGTCACGAAAATGTGCTATACAAATAAACTTGCCTTTCCTTGCCTTCCCTTAATGCTATCTACACTGGCCTCTTTTGGGTTTGGTTCTTTTTGTTACACAGATATTCAGTGAATAAAGTGCACCTTTTGACACAACTTCTACATTTATGCTGTCCAAAAGAGTTCTGGTGAAACTTAAAAAGAGAGACCATACCTTCCCTATTTTAGATTCCCTTCATTGGCTCCTTTTTAAATTACGAATAGATTTTAAGATTCTTCTTTTGACATATAAAGCCCTCACTAATAAAGCTCCATCGTATATCAGAGATCTGATTACTCCTTATGTCCCTAATGGAGCACTTCGCTCTCAGACTGCAGGTTTACTGGTGGTTCCTAGAATCTCTAAAAGCAGAATGGGAGGCAGATCTTCCAGTTATCAGGCTCCTCTCCTGTGGAACCAGCTTCCAGCTTTAGTCCATGAGGCAGACACCCTGTCTAGTTTCAAATCTAGGCTTAAAACCTTCCTGTTTGATAAAGTTTATAGTTAGGAAGAGGTAGAGAAGACAACCTAATCGAGTTGGGGGAAGAACTCATTTTAGAGAGACGGTTCTCCTTTACTCTACATCTCTTATATCTCACTCTACAGGGCTAGGTTATTTAAGCTATTTATATAGTGATACTGCTATAGGCGTATGCTGCTAGCAGATAATCTGACCACTTCTCACTCGGCTACTTTTTTTTTATTATTGTTGTCCAGTCTGATTTAGTTGCAGCTAATTTAACTGTTAGCTTTCTGGTTTATCTCATTGTGGTTTTCTACATAGTAGCTACACCTGGTCTGGCGTTCTGTTACCTCAAACAGCTTCTTGAAGGAGGAGGTTTTTGGAGTTTTTTTTCCTTTTGTAGTTTTTTTGTCTCAACTGTTGCTACATGCATGCTCAGTATGACGGATTGCTGTAAAGTCAACGACACAACCAAGCTGTTGTTTCGGTGGAGTAAATGTTGCAAGTCAATGACTCGCTGCAATCTGCAAGGGTTTTCTTTGATTGGAAACTTTTTGAAAGTACTGGTTTATAACTTTCTAGAGGCAACATGCTGGCTGTCTCCATCTCCATTTTTAAGCTTGGATAAGCAAAAGTTAGAATGTTTGAACCGAGCAAAGACTGAATGCATTATCATGTGATTGGTTCTTTACTAATTTCTTAAAAAAATAAAAATGCTACAACAGCACTCTGAAAAGGGACAAGATACCTTTGTGCAAACAGTGTACCCAAAAACCTGAAAGCCCCAACCAATATTATTCTACTTAGATGACGTGGACTGAAGCAGTTGATCAGAATATTGTGGGAGGTGATGTTTACATGGAACTTATGGGGGCCCCAAGAAACCCAAAAGCATTAACAAAACTTTAGGTTGTATGCTGTTGCAGATAAATGAAGTGGGGGCTTGGAAGGAGTGGCCCATCAATAAGGGAAGAAATGAACAGGAGCATAAATTATTATACATAAATGAATCGATGTTTAGTTCGATTTTGATTGTAGGGAGTCAGTATTTCAAAGCCCCAGACCTCGCCTGCCTCTTGCCTTACAGATATCCTTATCCTGACTTCTGTCCCTGGAGGTGGAGTGATCAGGTGGACTTAGCATACATTTTCGAAGGTGAGCCCTAAAAGCCAAGGCTCAACTACGAGGCTAACTGGTGAGCTTTACACAAGTCCTGGCTTCTGGCGAATACTCCAGATATGTATACCCATCAGTGTGAATTCCTTTATTAGGATCCTTGATCTATCTTCGTCTTTATTATCTTGAAGTCTTTTTCTCGAGGGATAAAGTGATGAGATATGGATCATGACTGAAAGATAAGCACTCCCCCATCCGTTGGAAAACTCAGACAACCAGTCAACCAGTTTAGCTCCTAATCTATCTAATCTGGAGTCTTTTAATGGTGGTGCCACTGGGACGGTACCACTGAAACATGACTTTCCTGTACGTGAACCCTTTAGGATCCCTCAGGAGTTGAGGTGAATATTGAACATGAAGCAAAAGGTGTTTGTTTCCCTCCTAAACCTTTCACCCAGGGATGGGTCAAATCATTGTATTCCATTGCCACCCTTGCAACCTTTCTCCCTACACTTCCAGTCTTTCTACTATGGAATCTTTCCATGAGTCTAAACACGCAGCCACCCTTCACATACAAAGTTTGGCAATTATTGCCCGTGGTTAAGGGGTATTTTACCACTTAGAGCAGAAAATCGGCTCACGGTGTCTGTGACACAGAGATGCGGCGACGGATCATTTGAGCGCACTGTAATTCAACTTGGGGTGCAGCAGCAGCAGCAGCAGCAGCAACCCAGCGCTCCTTCCTCTTCCTCAGCACCGCCTGCATGTTAATGGACCAGCTCAGAATAGAATGAGACAGCCAGCTTGACTCTGCGAGGGGAACTACTCACCATCAGTGGGAAATTTCCACCGATTTCTGCTCGGAGGCGCACGCAGGCGACAAGTGCTCCAAACTTGGCCCGGATCCTGCGCGTTTTGCGCTGCTTGAGACCAGACAGTATACTCTTGTTTTTATATGTTTATATATACATTAATATTTATATATATATCTACATATATATATTTTTTGCGTCATTTTACTGCGCTCTTGTTCATGTGCGGCTAGGCTTTGAGCTCCTGAGCGTCCCCCCCTCCCATCCTCCCAGCTGGATTGCTGTTATATTTTTAAAGAGGCTTTGGAGATGGCGCACGGCTGAGTCCGGGTGTCTGAGAAGTTTACGCCGCTGCTTGGTATGTTCGTCATGTCCGCTCGGCTTGAGGCGTAGAACCGGCAGCGGACGCAGAAGTTGGTCGGGAATCAGAGGAAGAGGCGCGCAGAGCAGAAGCGACGGCGGCTGGATTTCCCAGCAGCAGCAGCAGCATCAGCAGCAGCATCTCTGTGCTGGGGAGTTCAAACTGTGAGGGGGGCTAAAACTGCAGCCCCCTACCTCTTCATCCACACACTTGTTATTTTCTAAATATATATTGTTTGCATATTTATTCTTCTGGAAAGGGAGCTGCGTAAAACTTGCCCGGGTTTGGTAACTGTGCCGCCTTTGTGCGCAGTCTGGATGGATTTGTGGCTCATGGAGGGGATTTAGTAAAATCCTAAAAAAAAAGAAGAAAGAAAAAAGAAGAAGCAAAGGAGGGAGATTTTTTTTTTATCAGTCCCTCTTCCATTATAACCTCAAAATGGATGCCTACTTTGGGGCCAGGCTTTGGGGACGCCACTGGATAAGCCACGGCATCTGAGAGCCGCTCTGCGGGCGTTTTAAAGTTTGGATCAAGCGTGCGCGGCTGTAGGTACAGGATGCAGTCTGGAGCCAAGACGCTCTCCGCAGGTGGAGGAGCGTCCCTCTGCTGCCTGCTGCTCCTCTGGCTCGTCTACTCGCATCTGCTCAGAGAAGGTAAGGACGTCTCCATCCAGCCTCCTTCTTAGATTTCCTGCAGCTGCAACGACGTCTCTGATGCAGCTGACACGGTGTGCTCAGATCATTTCATCTGAGAAAAAGAAACTCCCCCGACAAACTACAACCCTCCAGAGGAGAATAAAGCAGCCTTTCAGACATCCAGGCTCATCACTTTATTTGTGGGGACTTTGTTGAACCTTGTTGCATCTTTGCAGGGAAATTTGATAGGCTATCTGTTTTAACGTCCATAGTAAGTCTAGATATTTTATGTTTTATGTAAGTTTAGATACATTCAGCAATCAAGATTAGACAGTTAAATAGAGCAGATATTGACTAATGAAAGCATGGATTAAAACGACCAAATCAAAATAAAAAAAATTAACAAATGACAATGAATGACAGGAGCTGATGAACAAGTAATATTTGGGTCAACAGGAATTATCTGTTTATTATGAATAGCCTGGCTACAGCATTGCAGAATACATTTGCCAAAATCAATTGTTGACTGACTTTGGGTGGGAGCCAGAGTACCCAGGGAGAACCCACGCATGCATAGGGACATACAACACGCCACACAAAACTGCACAAAAAAAGATGTTTATTGTAAAAATCGAGAAACGTCTAACATCCAATCGTTCAGTTTACAAACGTTATATTAAGTACACAACTCTTTGACATATTGGTTTACTAAACAGCTTTGGTCAAACTCATGTGCTGTTAGGTAAAAGGTGATTTTATCTCATTTCCAGATGTGTTCTAAAGTAATCAACAGAGCAATTTGATCATAAAATTATCACAATAACAGACATTTGGTTTAATTTATGGCTTAACATGTAAAATTGGGTAATTTTGTTATTCCTTGATTTTTGATAGATTATACTTTTTTAGTGCTGCTATGTCTTTGGTAAATAAATTAAATAAAACTTGCTGCACATTTATCTTCATCATTTATGGTCTAGACCATAAAATATAGAGAAAAGGAAAAACATGGTATTGTCCAAGGAAATGGGGGTCAGTGCATCACTTCTGATAAAACAACTCGATAGCTCCAAGTTATTGAATTTTTCATAGAGATTTTTCCCATCAGACTCTTTGTTACCATGAATAATATTTTAATATTAGTGCAACATTCCAATTATTCCAGCTGCAGGCGTATAAAGGCCTAATTTATCATCTCCAGCCTTCTGTCCACACACTTTGCTACTGAATAAAACATCCGGTGCTACGTCAACACCTTGGTTCTGACAAAGAATAGAGAGCGAAACGATGTTTCCTTGCACTGTATATGCCTGCTGCCCATTACAGAGTGTTCCGCATTAATGTGATGTCTTAGGCACCGTAAAAGAAGACCTAAGGGCTGGAACTTGTTGGGAGATGTTCTACACCGAGCTTGTAGATTAGATCTTTTAATCAGGCTTGGCCGGCCGCACAATTACCTCAGTGGAGGAGGGACATTGCCCACATCAATGTCTTTGGCGGCTTGCCAGGAACAAAGGTAGACGGCGACGTGAAAAAAAAACGGCGCCCCTAATATATCTTTCTTTCCGAATGCTCATTGTCATTGCTGATCCACCTCTGAAGTTTTTGCATTTCATCAGAGGAGCCAGACAAAAACGTAGGCAATTTTATTGACATGCTTTCCATCTGAAAATGATCTTGTTAACGCGTTATTGTACAAATTGCTCAATCAATCCCTTATGAACTTTTCCATCATTGATATAGTCTCAAGCGTAAATGGATAGTTGAACCTCTGGATACGATTCGAAGGTTGACATTCTGTTTATGTTTTTCATCATTTTCAGCTCTTCGCTGAGTTTTAGATGCAAAATAATCTTCCCAAATCTTTCAATTTATCGGAACTCTTTATTTAAAACTGGCATTTGTGGAACGATCCGTGAGGTTGTAAAACGGCTTTCAGCGCCACATGTTTCTTACAGCTTTAGCAGTTTTTATACACTAAACCTTCCAGCACCTGTTATGCACCCGCAACACTGTCAGTCACAATAACTCAGAAGTCCCTATGTAAATTGTGGGGAAAGAGGCTGTGCTGCCTCCACGATTTTACTATAGCTCATCTATCATGGAGGCAAGGACAGAAAATCAAAGCAGACCTGCTTTTGTCTGTACATGATTGTAGGGCTGCACTGGTCTCGATAAACAGCAAGTCAGCCGCTCTCAGCATCAGCACTTTATAAAGCGACAGTTTGAGAATGTCAAGATCTTCATACAGGATTACATTCCAGTTCAGTGGTGTAGTCAGAGCACAGCAGCAGCCTCTGGAGTCTGTGAGAAAATGTTAAGAGGACGCATTACTCTAAAGATCACCTGTTTTTAAGCAAGACAGTTAGTTTTTTTTTGACATCAAAAGTCAATCAACAAATTAAATAAGGCGTTCCTGACTTGAAAATATGTCATTCTCTTTGTTTAGATTTTCACAATGCAAGTATGATACATTCTGAGGCTTAAATTCAACATAATGATCCTCAGCTTAAACCAACATAAACTGTAAAAGATATTGTATTAACTGTAACTTGATTTCCCCTTAAACAGGAAATTTTAACTGACCAAATTCATTACTATTAACTTTCACATTAATTTAACTTCTCAGTATTTAGCAATTCTTTATCAGTTTGGTTTAAAATGTCTCCTGGCTTCTTTTTTTCTTCTTCTAAAAACCAAAAATTTAGAGGTTTTTAATAAGCTTGTCCTCAATCGAAGCCTGTTTATGGACCAGCTACAGACAAGATGGTACCTAAAGGAGGGGCAGTGCATCAGTTAGAGTTTTGTGCTCTGGCTATATGATTATTTGCTAACTTAGCCTTAGAAACAAGCGTTAAGAAGATCGTTTAGTTCATTTTGCATTGCTATATATATATACATATATATATATATATATATACATACATTTTCGTCCTCTTGTAAAAACTTCCGCACTAAGGAGTTTTATTGTTACAGCGATCACTGATTGAAAAATAGCGTATTTTATATTTCGAATATTCAACCATCTCATGGACCCGTCACAAGGCTGATTAACCAGAGGTTTTCTCAATGGATGTCTATAAAGGAGTGATTATTATCATTTACAATTAATCAAACCCATTTCTTAATAACACTGTTTATGTTTTCCGTGTGCCCTCGAGCTAGTGTTATGTGGTAGGGTGAGCTCAGCGTGGCGTGTGACTGTTTGTGAACGGTAAAGCTTGATACCATGACTTTTCAGTAGTCTAGCTAAATCCACTAACAGGTAATTGTTTGAAACTTTTAAAGAAACCATGTCACATTTTATCATGACCATGTGTAAATGTGTCAACTTGCTATAAGAAGGGCGTTGCATGTCTCATATAATATGTTGCTCAAACTCAATGACTGTCTTTGATTTGTGCCATATTAGCAATTGCCTTTTTACAAATTTAAATTTAAATTTTTGAGGCAACAATATTACTTGAGTAATATTTTTTACGTCCTGACTAGCTTTTCTTGTCCAGTAAATGTGAAGAAAACTATAAACTTTGCACATAAACTAATTAAGTTTGTGTTTCGGCAATTTGCTTTAACATTGCTTGAAATTCCAGCATTTTTGTTAGTATAATACATTTGTGAATTGCCCGCATTAAAAACCTGGCTGCTGACGTCAAATAGCTGTTGGTGGGAGCAGTGGGATGTATGGGGCAGTATTTCCATCCTGGAAAAACATAGCTTTTGATCGTTGAAGGCAATGTAGATTATGTCAGAATTAGATTCTAGCACCAAGTAGCAAATCTTTATCTCCCCCTTTAGTTCAATACTCATGCTTTCCCACAGAGTTGGCTTTAAAAATGACACTTTCCTGAATTTGGGAGTGGAGTGTACACACTAGTCTGCATATCCTACACTCCTGACTCAGTTTAAGACGTTTGAGATTGCCTTGGTGCCAAAGTGACCAACACAACCACAATGACCTGGAACAAATGTGTGTTAAACTGTGAGATGCCAAACCTCATTACTGTGTGACCAAGTTAGTGACCATCACAATAATGCAGTATCCTACACTATAAGGCACCTGTTTCCTTAAAACTTAAATAATTACATTGCCAATATTTCTTTATTATATAAACCTCAACAATCACATTTAATAAAAGACACCAGACAATAGTTACTAGCAGAATAGGTGGTTTATAGGAATGGCAGATAGAATATGGCAAGTCTTTCATTTGTGCACATGCTCAACTTACAAATACATTTACTATACAAATATAGCACCACTTATAATAACCTGAGGGTGCTATCAGATACAAAACCGCAGGAGATGCACCCATCGAGCCACAGGCAGAGGCAGGGTGGACAAAGGGCATAGACATGGTAATGAAGACATAAGTCAGTACTCACATAAGACAGAGAAAACTGATTTTAGGGAAAATGTGATTGTGTTAGCTTAAAATTGTTTTAATATAAAAATACAACTCATGTGTATATTAAATATTTATTTACGGCCCTTTTCAACACTACTTGATACGTCCTTCCAAATCCAAACTTATTAGTTTATGTTGTCAGTTGTATGTGAAATATTGCAGATTGCTGAGACGTTACCAGCTTCTCCTCTGTTTTGAAATGAGAGAAGTTGTCTCTGATTTGAGGTACCCAAATGACATCAAACACTGCTGTGTTACAGTAAAAAATTATTAGAATCATGTGTCAAAAGGATTTTAATTATCGTCCAGAACTGCATACTTAGAAGGGCACTAGTTGTATTGGATATTTAATGTTGAACAACATACACAAAGTGTTAGTTGTAAACTCTTGTTTGGTTCATATTGCTTAAAACTGAAAAACAGTCGTAAGATTTAGAATCAAAAAGCTTATTATTATTAATTTTTTTTAAAGTTCATAAAACTGCATTTAAGTTCTAAATTTAATTTGGATGTGGTAAAATTGAGCAATAGAGAGGTCCTTGTTTATAAGATGCGTGGAACTCTACCAAGCATTTTACAATACAAAACAGATCTTTATATAAAACAATTCACTGAATTATATTTTTCATTATAATGTCACTTAAGGAGAAGAAATTCCCAATAAATGCTGTCATAATAGTGGCAATTTCTGTGGCAAAAAACTCAACCGCACTAGTACTTGCCTCTATGACCCCACACTTCCTGTTGATGCTTTTTAACTTTATCCCCCCAAAAAAGTGTTTAATTTATATGTTGGAGTTTTTTACTTGACTCAATAATACGTAATAGTAGCCGTAAAGCCTCTAGAATTATTTCAGTGTTGCTGATTTGCATTTAAAATAAGTTTCAAACAATTTAACTTTTGAAAAGTTGTGCATTCCAAAAATATTCACGCCCCTTGAAGTTTAGCACATCTTATCATGTCAGGACCGCAAACATACTTTGTTACGTGTGATGGACTAAAGCACATAAACAAAGCACATAATTGCAAAATAGAAGGGAAAGGCTCAAGATACTCAGAAAAGCAGCAATTGTGTTCATAGTAACTCTGGAGGAGCTGCATTTAATCCAAAAGCAGTGATTAGGTGGCCTGTGTCTCTATTAGAACAACAAAAGGAACAAAAATGTGATAAAAACCTTTCTGTGGGTAAAATTTATGAAATACAATCAAAATATGCAGTTGTAGCCTGAAATAAGGTTTAAAACTTCAAACAGAAAAGAAATATTTTGTTAGGCACTGTAGTGGTCTAATTATCTCAGACATGTCTGACCTACAGCACCACTCAAGTCTCTTGGTATCTGACTCCATGCTTTGTCAATTTGGCTTCTTGTTCAGACCAAAGGCAGACACAAACGTGAAGTAAATAGGGTATTTTTTAATTATGACAAAATAAAGACTTGCAGGGCAGCCGGGAGGAAACAGGAAACAGGAACCTGACGTGAGACAGTGAAGGAGGAGCTGAAATACTGAGGCAGGAGTAGGAAAAAGACAAGGGACCCAGGTGAACTAATCAGAGAAAATATGGTATAGGGGAAAAAAAGGGTAACTAAGAGACAGACTATTTAACACAGGAGGAGTATGAACTAAGATTTAAAGGATTTACGAACCAAAATTGTAAAGGCTTAAAAATAACCAAAGGAAAAACAACAAATATAAAAAGAAAACAAAACTAAGAACCTAAACATAAAGTAATGTACTAATATTGCAACACCTTTCTGACAGTTATGAGTACAGTAAAAATGAGCATACACAAAAATAAACCCAAATCACTCAAGGCCCGTCTTCAGGCGGCCCATTTTTTGTTTGGTAAATTTTTAGTTTAATAATTATTTTAATTGTTAAGAAAATGCAAAATGTGACAGGTCTGCACCAAGAATCAGCATATTTTTTTATCGAACATACAGTAAAAAACATGCAATTAAAAACAGATTTACAGACATACTATAACCAGATATTTCAACATGTCTGACACCATAAAATACTGACTTGTTGCCCTTAAACCATTTAGTAATTAGTATTGCTGTTACCGTCTTTGTTTATCTGGGGATTCAATTTTTCACAAGCAGTAACTTTCTTAAAATGTTGCTCCAGGATTTCATCATCAGACCCAAGGATACGATGCGTTTCCTAACCCTTACTTGAACATGGACATAAGCCGATCTCTTTCCTAAACAATATGAGCACTCTAAAAGGTAATACTTATTCTTACTTAAGTTACTTTTGTACACCTTACTTAAGTTACACTATATTGTTGACTAAACTCAAGCAATGTAATGTACACGTTTGGACGGAAAGAGGTACTAAACTAAGTTCTAGTGTGTAAACTGGACTTAAACATTTTTATTACTGGAGTGAAAGCCTGAGTTCAGCTGTGCGCTCATGCGCTGTAAAAAGCATCCAGAAACCTTTTGGAATTGTACATTGCAGAACGCAGGTCTTCTCTAAAGGTGAGTTATTCATTTTAAATACATTTTTATGTGTTGTTTATGACTTTGATATTCACCATAAGCAGATTTTTCATATAAAAGATGATGGGGTCAACATTAGCTAAAACTGCCATGTGTTTTACATGGAAGCCTTTAATGTTTTTGTCCATGACAAAAGCTATGAGTCTGTTTAGAGCTTTCCCAAAAATCCTTCATTTATTATTTTTATTCATTAATTAGTATTTATTCTTGTAATGTTATTGTGTACCGCGTTTAATTTCAATTTTTTTTTGCTTTTTGGTTAATGTTCATAGTTGTGTGTTATACCATTAGTGTGTTATCTTAATTTTTATATTTATTGGCGCAGTCCACTGTTATTTTCTGACACATTTCTCCTTTATTTTGTTTCTATATTACGTGGCCATATGTTATAAACATTGGATCCCGAATTATGTAGTATATATTATAGAATAGAAAATACAAGAAACTATGCCAGGTGTGAGTGCAGTTGTAATAAAATAGGAGCGAGTAAAAAACAGCCTCATGCTTTTATATCCAATTAATGAACCCATGTTTGTAACACGTTTTGTTTTCTCCCCTCAGATTGAAGACCGACTATCAACACAGATGCAGTGGACATGTAAGTTTTGCAGTTTCACTTGTGAAAAGAGAGGCCAGCTTCTCCAATGAAATACAGAATGAAATACAGAGTTGCAGTTGATTGTTCAAATAATGAATGCTTGAGCAACAGTGTGGCATTAATATTCAAATCAGCTGATAGCAGGTCAGGAAATCACCATTGATCCATGTTCAATCATCACAATTCTAATCAATCTTAGCCAGACAATATATAACTGCTGTCAGCAAGCTGAACATTATTTTATATAATTGTGGAAAAAACGTGAATCGGTTGCTTCTGAAGATTATTTTGCTTACTTCTGTTGTTTTCCCCTTTTGTAGACCAATGATGGTATTGCCATGAGGACTGCTGTACTGAAATGTCCCTCGGTTTTTCTCTGAGATGATGGAAGAGACTTCTACACTGTTTGTGTTGTATGTATTTGAATTTATTTCGTTAAAGGATGTGCACTAGAAAAATCAAAATTGTCAACTCGTTCTTTTTTTTAATGTTTACTCTTTTTTATTTTCACAGGATTCAGATGCCACAGCAGATTTCACCCAGGTTCCTGTGGGCTATTATATTATTATATATTATTATCTTATAATGCTAAAGTGCCTGCAGTTAAAAAAAACAACAAAAGCGGTTGTTTCATTTGCTGCTCATTCAGCCTGTAAGTTGACTTGTCGTATTACTTATTGACCTCTGTGGAAGGAAAAAACTGTTGTTGTATTTCATGTGTTTAACTGATCACATTGCACTTTTGTTAAGATGCTTGGAATACTATTTTCTTCAAAATAAAACATTGAAGCTTGTGAACTTACAATTAGGTGTTGGACTTACCTAACTCATTTAAGGCAATCGGTTTCCTAGATTTTGGTAAGTAAACTGAACTGTTCATGACAGTTGGACCAACTTGATGGAGCTATGTTAAGAACGTGTTATTGTTCTTGCTATTTCTAAGTTGAGATAACTTTACAAAATTAAGTTAAATCTACCTCACACAATTAAGTGTAAACCACAGGGCTTTTAGTACACCGAACTAGCTTATGTTAAGTAAACAGGATTTAAAATCAATAGTTATATATACTTATATTTAGGTTTCCTACGTTTTTTGAAGTAAACTGGACTTTTCATATTTTACAGTGAGGTAGTAACAGCGTAGAACTACTTTAACAGATGTATGTTGTATCCTCAGGCATCTGGAAATTGTACCAGGATAATAAAGACTTTTGAGATGCTACAGTCCTGATGTGTTGCCGGATAAACCTTTTAAATGTTTCATGTTATAATAATCGGGGGTTTCCTAAACCTGTTTAAATGAAGTATAAAATCTTAGTGTATGCCAACAGGGGTTTGTTTGGATAGTTTCTTCCCTTAATAAAACAAATTGTAATTTCAAAATTGCATTCACTCTTCTCTTCTATTTTCTTTTTATATGCACTATAGCTTTATTCACCTTTAAATGTAATTAGGGAGAATTACTCACAAAAAAAACCCAACTGTATTGTAACTGTACTATGTAACATGCTTTGTTTAATCATGGAAAATACTTTTAGTTTAACCAGAATTATTTGTCACTGGTGTATTTTATTGTACTGGTTTGATTTGTAGAAGAAGGAATCATATTACGAAAAGAAACAGAAGAATAAACCAAATGAATGAATGTATGAACCCCGTATCCCGGAGTCGGTGTCAAACCAGAGCCAAAGAAATTTGTGCATCTTCCTTCGGCACACGTCTTAAGTCATAATTACAATGTCACTGTGATTTGTTTGAATAATCAAATTTATCCTGCAACAATCTATCCCATCAACCCGCCGCGCTGCACAAGCTGTCGAAGGAAACGACAGCTCGCATTTTAGGAAGTATGTCTGTGGGCTGTGTTGCTACATTTCCAAAGTGTCTCACTTGTAGTTTTACGATCAGCCAAGGCTTCCACTGATGACAGACTCACACAGTCCGACTGTCTTCCACAAACCAGACGGATGTTATCCGAGTAAATTATTCCTCATCCCATCACTGTGACTTTTTTTTCCCCCTCTCCATTTTTATCAAATCTGTACCCGAGATGGAGATGGAAAATCCTCCTGAGGGGCACCGCGAGGATGACTTTAAAAGTCCTCAGTGGGTTTTCTCTTTTAACTCTGAGAGTAGAACCCATCCATTCGAATCAGTTACTTTTTTTGAACTGAAAACCACGATTTTTCCTTCCACTCCTCCCTAACACATCATTAATCATACGAAGGGAGCTCCAGTTTGATTATGACCTTGGCTGTGAATTGACGGCAAATCATCGAGCCGTCCGTCTCCATCTGTAGGCCAAGGAGCTTTAAAATGGTTAACATTTTCATGGAAAGAGAATGAAAAGAAACGTTCACAGCTAAATCGATTTGGCTGCACGTAAAGCTCACATTTCGTAGCTCCCTGAATATGAATTTGTTGTTAACGTCAGCTTTGACCTCCCCTTGTGGTTGAGTGGAGTCATCAGCGTTCTCCATCATTTTCTGCACATACATTTTTTGGGGCCTGCAACTGCGCCATCATCTGCAAACTTGTGTGTGTCTCGACGTACTGCGCCGTCTTCTGTCTGATGTATTCATATTCTTTGAGAAGGCTGTGATTGCACTTCAGAGCCATACTCCATGATATCAGACATTACTGCACAGAAGCACTTATGGAGGGTTAAAGTCTTGATGTTCACCGTCTTCTCTGCGTTTGCATTAATGATGGTGGGGGATTTTTTTGGGATTCAGATTTGAATTGAGTCACTATGCCTGTACATTGCTTACTGCATCGCAGCAATCAAAGTGGCTGTTTGCCCTTTTGATTCACTCTTTAACTGGCTGCAGTCTGTTTTAAGCTGAACCAACTTCCCCCCCCGCAGTAAACAATCATATCTTTGCAGTTGTGCAACAGACATCTATCTAAAGCCACCTCCTTCTTATGTTCCGAATGAAAGGGCAGACCTAAATTACTCTGTTAGCGAGGCATGCATGTGCAGGGGATGTTTCCTATTTAAAAGACGCCCTTGGCAATGTCACACAAGCCTTGCCTACAAACTTCGCAAACATAACTAAACTGGAAGGACCTGGATGTTCGAGAAATGAAACTATTCATCGTGTTTTGTTTTTTTCATGAGGAAAAGAAGCAGTCTAAAGCGGTTGAGTCCTTGTTTTTTCTTCCAAGTGTTCCTTTGTTACTCCCTGTGGGTGGAGTAGCTTCTGCACCTAAATGGAGAATGAAATTTGGGGCAGAGAGAGCACATCTCCGTTATCAGTGGTGTTGTACTGCTTGCTGCCTCTGTCTTTCTTCGCAGATGCTTGTGATGGATGCTTGTGATTGTATAACAATCATGCTTGAATCAACTGTGGGGACTGTTAGAAGCGAATGGTGGGCTGTTTTAAACATGGAGAGCTTTTCATGAGGAGGATGTTACAATGTATTTGTTTTACCCGGTGGGATTTGAGGGGTGCACCAGGATGTAAACAATGTTCCTCTTCGGCTGACGTTACGGAGTAAAAGGACTTAAAGGCAGTACTGTGTGAGGGTCTTCATTTAATGATAGAAACGAACATAAAACAGAGGAGATGCAATCTGATCTGTGGGTTAAAGTGCAGAAAAAGGAGGTGATTATATTAGATCTCAAATTGTATCCCTCCTCTATAGAAGTCAACCCAAAGTTCGCTCTGTTCCACTTGACTATCACAAGTGTTTTGTAAACATAATGCAGAATGCATCCATCCATCCATCCATCCATTGACCCATCCATCAATCTAGGCTAAAAGGACTGAAAACCATAGAAATCTGAGTCACAAATGTTGCTGGAATAAAGGTAAAGGGTTGGTATTTCTTTAAAAACAAAGCTCACAACATCAAGCACACCGTTTGCTCTGCTGCTCAGCTGCTCAATTTACTGAGCTGTGGAAGATCACGGCTGATGTCAGATGTCTGCGTAGCACCGGGTCAGTCAAACATCTGCCCGGCTCACCTGGTGACCTATTACACGATACCTGCTGCGCCGCACACGTCAAGTGGTGTTAAAGTAATGAGATACATTTGGCTGCGGCCGCCTTGACGAGCATATGTTCGGCGGGTTGAGATTTCTGTTCGATGTCATCCTGTGTCGCTAATGACAGACAGAGCTTTGAGTTTAGAGCAGATGCAGAGGAAAGGTTAAGTCTTTAATGTGGAAGTTGAAATTAAAGCAGCAGTGGGGGATTAGTTCATATGAACTAAGTGGATTTATATTTCCGAAACACATGTTTTTTTTGGTTTCTTCGGGATGGAGTGCAGGCCAGGGAAACAGCAGATTTAGCGTTTTATTGTACTCCAAGATTGATGTTTAAGTAAAAAAGGACTTAAATGTTATTATTATTATTATTATCATTGTTATTATTTCAGCAGTTAAATATCTATCCGATGTTTCAGGCCATCAACTGTATCTCATTGTTATTGCTTAGAAGGAAAAAGTCTTTCAAATGTCTAAAATAGGAGGCTGCTAGAGAAGATTATTGAATTTATGAAGACATATAAACCTGGATTACATTATCAAGTATTACCCGAAGACATGAACAGCAGAAAAATGGAAAGGTCAACTTTAAACCTACCAGGATCTGCTGAGCTAGTCAAGAGTTTTATAGAACAATAGATTGAGTTAAATAATGGACATCCTGTTTACTTGCAGTTAGAAACTGGTTCAGCAACGCTTTTGCTAAAAGGCGGTTTAATTAGAACGATTCTCCAATGAACACTGAAACTTTCTGCTTTTTATACAGACTTTTTCCTACGAACTAGATTGAAAGAACAACAATCCTTTATGTAAAACGTGACAGTTTCCAGTTTTGCCCATTACATACAATCATATTCGATCTCATTCTGTGGGTTTTAACATTAAAATGTTTGTAAAAGCTAAAACGGTATAAATACTTCTGCAAGTCAATGTGTTACTCAGTGAATAAAATATATCAAAATAAAACACTTCAAATTTTTAGGTTTGCTGAACTTTTGTGTTTCATTGAGAACTTTAAATGTGATTTTTACCACCATGCCTCAGTGCTGTTCAAGTAATGAGCACAGTTATTATCGAAGAACCCCCCCCTTTGACATCACCTGGAGGCATCACCTGTCATTTTTGTCTTGTGCTCTCTCAGAGACAAATTTTTTGGAGACCAATTTGAACGTATCAAATAAAATTGGTGACTCTGATTATCTCTAAAAATTTACTTGTGCATTGAAATTAAATTTTTTTAAACTGTTTTTTTCAGCTGACTGAGCCTCGACCCATTTATAGGAGACGGTCAGACAATTTTTTCTATTATATTTTGATAAATAGTAATTTTACTCAATAAAACAGATTTTTTTTTTCAAATTAATAAATGCATACTTTCATTTATTTTTTATTATTCAGTAAATCAGTAGCTTGCATTTGCTTCATCAAAAAAAACAACTCAATTATACCAAGTTAATATTCATTTGCTCCAACCTTCGACATCACGGTTTGTGAAATTGTGAAATAGATGCCAGAGGTTCTTACTGGTCCCCCACGCCTCTAATCATGTTTTAAAAATTTGATAAACACAGTCACTACAGATCAATTTAGACTGATTACCTGCACGGTGAATATTTCAAATGTTTCCCACAGTGTTCTAAATAGCGCATACAAGAGCTCATATCTGATGTTGTGCATGTTAATGTGATTGTCATGCTATCTAAAGTGCTGCTTCGTTGGCGGCACATCTTTTCAGCAGAGAAGCACACAACGCAATGAAGTAAATCACTTATGCTTAGTATTGTATGCCAGTGTTTTGATTAGAGTCTGATTCGAAAAAAGGTTTAAAATCAATGCCAAAATGCTCAGGCTGAGCGGGGCCCCTCTCTATAGCGGTGTCCTAATGATTGATAAAAAAAATTCAGTTTGTTGACATAATTAAAAGCATAAGGTCTAAAAACGGGGGGATTTTTAATGAAGTCAATCTTTACAGTTAAACATAGTAAAATATTACTTCCATCCTTAGCGGCCCACAAATTAATTACGTTCTTTAAAGGGAGATTGTTTTAACACAGAAACGAAGCCGGTGTCATACTTCATTCAATGCAGCCTGTCATCATTTTATGGCGACTTCCCTGAGGAGAAGCAGAGGATTTTACACACCAGGCCCCAGTGTGGTTTCATATGTATAGGGGCGGTGCACAGCACAGTTTAATGTGATTGCCTATTAAATGTGACAAAAGTATTTTGCCAGTGAGTACTAACTACAGATGTGATTCCCCTGTAGTAATTAAAGCGGGAAAACCTGAAAACAGATAAGCTAGGATGGATGGGGTGTTTTATTAAATGGTATAAATGTGTAAAATAAGTGTTGAATCTGCTGACGACAAATTCAGTTTTTATTCTGCATGAACCAAAGAAGGACGATATTTAGAGTTGAATAACTGCATCATGCCCCCCAGGTCTAAGCTCTGCAGTGATACACAGTGACTCGGGGGAACGTTGTGAAAGAAAGTCATGGCAGCTGGCAGCCTGTTCAGGCTGAGATATTATTATATTTCTATGTTTTGTACTTTGATGGTCTGTAATGTGATCAAAGCACAGATGTAGGACAGATTGGAATTGTTAAAAAAAAAAAAAAGCTTTACATCTACAACACTATATGGTGTTCACTATATGTAGGATCACCTTTTTGATGTAGGTATAATGTCAAAATATAGATTGTTTAAATACTGAGAAAAGATCGGAACAGACTTACTGGGAAGCGTCTTTGGGCACAGCAATAAGGATAAGGCGTAGGTACCTAACTGAGACTTCATTGAAGAAGATGAATCTATTATTAACATGCTCAAGATGAATTCTGACTCACAGGAGATGATAGCCAACAATTATTGCACTCCAACGCATCCTTTTCATTTCTTTAAACTGCATGTGTTGCTAAGAATCTGGAATTCACAGTGATGTAGACTTTAGGATCCCAATGCCAGTGTGCATGATTGATTTACTAGGACTTGTTTGTATGCAGCCGTATTAAATAAATCCAATTAAAACTGGTACTTTAGGCCTACATTTTTCCGTTAATTTTTTTTCTTTTACCAGAAATGAAGGCTTGAAGGCATCAGTCAGTGTGTAATTAATAAATCTCTATAAAGACTTTCAGTTAGGGAAGGGAGTGACTGAAATAAAGGATCTTTCATTGATGCAATTTACTCAGTATGACCTAATTACCTCCTCACCACAAACGTTCTGCAGAATCCTAGTAATGAGCAATCATTTGATTAAGGTGCATCTAAAAGTTGCAAGAAGTTCTCCAGGACTGGAGTTGGAAAACCATGATGTATTTTTTCTTTTCCACAATTGCATCAAAGGGCATCAAAGGGCTGTGGAAATTAGATGATAATGTCAATTTTGTGACTTGTGGGCAACTTTGCTTTTGCTGTTCTGCGTTTCACTTCTTTGACTAATTGTAGCTGTTTTTTGTAGGAAAACGTCTTTGGTGTTTTCAGTTAGCCAGAATCACCATAGTTGGTTGTCAGGCTATTGAAAAAAGGACATTGAAAGCATTAGCTTTAATCTTAATTTGGGACATAATGTCTGTATTTTTTTAAAGTTGATTAATACACATCTGCTCTATCTGCTCTACAAGCTTTAATCTAAAATTTGCCAAATTGGATATTTGTAATGTGTCTGAAGATAACGACAAACTAATATTGACATTAACAAGCATGCCTAGGTCACACTATGTGGAGTATTGCCTTATGTCTGTTATGTATTTAGCAGACGCTTTTATCCAAAGCGACTTACAAAGTAGGCAGTAGCATGAAGGGTCTTGCCTAACCACACACTCTGAATGCTGTCGGTGTAGCCCAAGCCTGCATTTGAACCCAGGCCACCAGTGCGAAAGTCAGGTGACTTTCTAATTGAGCTATCCAGCGGCAAATACATAAATACAGCTGCTAAATAGATAAAGATAAACATTCCTCCAAGATGTGTGTTTTGCCTCTTGTGTCTGTCATAGTGTGCAGATGTTTTATTTCTAGGTTATTCTCATAACCCTGGGGTAAAGCCATCAGACCACTGCTTATCTCTGATAGCTAGCCTGTGTACTCCCTATCAGCTTCTTCTTGTCCTTTATGTGTCACGTTTGACAGCATCCAAAGCCCAGCAGTGGCGTCGGCAGAAATCCTTTACTTGCCACTGCAGCTGTATGTGCTTTTAATCATGTGAAATTGAGTCAAGGCCACGCATCTCAGAGCTGCTGAGTGACAGAAACCCACTGTCACTTGAAATAACTCAGGTACCAATGATGGAGTGGTAACCATGGCTCAGGGCACCGTAGAAGGCAGTCCTACCACTCACACACAATCTTTAAATCAACACCCCATCATGCCTCCCCACACGCCTGCTGCCTTGCTTTTCTATCGCTCTTAGGTTTATTGCATGGAGCACGTCAAAGAGCCCTGATATCTGGTGGGAACTCTGTCCCTCAAGCGCCCAACGGGTTTGCAGGGACTTGCCTCAGCAGAAAGAAATCAAGGTTGGGGTGGGCGGTGACAAGAGAAGGGCTGATGCATTGAAATGAAACTTCCATAGCAGTTTTGTTCATGGAGGCAATTGTGTTTTATGACTTTAAAGACTGCTTTGGGTCTTTAAAGTCATAAACGGATTTTATGTAAAAACCCTCCACTGAAAACGGCAATCCATCTACTAATCCATTAATTAAGATGCAGGTCGGTCCTGTGAGCAAACATTTGGCGACAGGATTGTAATGTGACAGGTGAAGAACAGTCTAATCTGTGAAAAGATAAAAAGGAGTTGCCAAGAATATAGAAGTAGTTTCTCTGTGGATCGAGATTGTGCACAACAATGTTTACTTAATGATTACTCTAAGTTTCTGAAGTGTGAACGAGACAAATCTCTTGGAGACCGTCAAATGAGCATTTCATACCGAACAACAAAAACACCTTTTAAAATCAACTCCGCTGTTCCCAAAAGATTGCCAGTCCAAAGAATCACAACGCAACTGAAACCCAAGGACTTTCTTTTATCAGTTGCCCATTTGTTACACAAAATCATTACCCTGTGCCTTTTGACAGTCAAATAATCGAAGTTGTGACATGTTTGTGTTTGTTTGGTGCTATGAGTAAAGGGCAGATATAAACCAACTTAACAAAAATATAATCACAGATTGTACGGTTAAATTGCCAGTGCCTGGAAAACGCTGCAACCGCAAATTACTAGTCTCTTACAGAAAAAGATTACAGCTGCACCCTCATATTGAAAACCCTGAATAGGTCATGTTTATGATGTTTTTTCATGAAAAATAAATTAGCGAGTTAATCTTTCATGTAGATTGTTTTCCCTCCTCCTCTGAAATGAGATTTTGGAGAAATTGCCTAATTCCAGCTCATGTTGTGTCTTGTGTGTTTGGAATTTTAATGGTTTAAGCTGTAACGTTGCAGAATAAGAAAAATCTCTGTGGCAGGAGCAATAGTAAAACAATTGTCTCTGTTTGTAATCTAAACTGTTGAATTTTAAATGTCAGTTGACCATTATAAAATAAAAACATTTAATGGAGCCTAATAACTAAATTTCCTGACTGTGGTTTCCTATGAGTATATGAACAAAACTGTAGTTTTTTTACAACGTTATTTGAACAGAATCTAAAGAACTGTCACATCTTTAATTGAAAATTGCCTTTGTGCAGACAATGATGTTAAGTTATGATCAGGCAAATCCTAACATTTCTTAGGTTAACAGGAAGGAGACCAGGAGCCATCACAGGAACTCCAGGGACTATTCTTAGAGTAATTAAAGCTTTATAAAGAGCCTGCTTTATATGGAGTCTATTGCTAGAACGGACATCTTCGATCTGGACCTATATTTGCAGCTGCACACATGGCAAAGTTTTAAAGAAGGTAGGGCATGACGGTCAGAGAAACACACATCACAACAGGTTTTGGAGTAGATACAATAAAAAATATGATGGTTCTTGGAAACCTTTCCAAAGTGATTTGACAAATGGACAGGGACTTTTAACCAAACATTAATGGGCTGCATCTGTAAGTAGAAAAACTAAAATCCATGATAAATTCAAATATTTATTAAATGGAAGTTAGTTGTGTCATAATAACCCAGATACAACTGACAGGAATATTATTTGGTAGTTTCCCCTTTGTGTTTGCTTCCTGTAGCGATGCTTTCACTGACAAATTAATTTTAATATTTTCAAACCTCCAGTTGGAGTATTATAAAGAACGAGGAAATTTCAGAGTTTTATGGCAGCACATAAAACCAATAAAGGAAATTCCTGAATACTGTTGAACTTGCAGAATTGTAATATGCAGCATTTTGATCATAGATGTTTATCGGGGAAAAATCCAGGTTAGCACATAACTCAGAGAAACTAAGTTGCTCTTTTCTGACGTTTGGAGTAGTGTACTTCCTTTGAAATTGGTAACTCAAAGGCATTCTGCTATTGCTGTTAGGTTTTCTTTATGAACTAAAAATATCAAAGTACAGTGAAGAAAACCTGGCAGGTGTTGTTTTTTTTGTAATGAGACAACTAAATTGTTCAATTATCTGAGCGCAGACATCTTTGACCCGTCATATGTCTTTCTCAATCCAGCTATCAAAAGATATAACTATTGGAACGTGGAGGTCTCATGACTAACCAGCCATTTTATGAGTCGTTTGTGTTGATCAACAACCCATTCAACTGCATTCATTTCATGGTCACTTAATGAACCACCAAGAGTGTTTGGGGCTGAACGGAGGCAGCAGAACGAAGGGCCAATTGGTTGGTGAATGCCAAGGACTGACCTGACATGAACTGCAGGCACAGACTCTTCTCTATTCTGCCTCCAGTCAGCTGATTTAATTTCATTTCACTGTCAACCTGAATTGCCCTCCCAGCCACTTTTCTGTAAAATATAAAAGAGGAAAGGAAGAAACTTTGTTCCTTTTTCCAGCTCATTACAAAGGTGATAGAAGCCTGCATTACTTTTATCTCCATTTCCCAGGCCCACCTTGAGAAGTATGGTGGTAATGTTCTCAGTATGTCATTTCTATGGACATTTACATTTGAAAAACTCAGCTTTAAAATGAATTAGTTCATCTTACTCTATACATTTAAAGTTTAAATGTAATTCACCTGATTGTTAATTGAATATATTCCTTTCCCGTACAAGATTTCAAAAAGCAACTGATTTAAAATGATAAACGAATCATCAACGCTCTAAAGTTTGTTCATCAAAGCAGCCGACTGCCTCAAGCACTTCTTTGTTATTAAAGCTCGTGTCTATAAACCACAAGATTATTAATATCTAATAGGTCTCTTGAACACACCGGGAGAGGCAACGTTTAAAATAATAATGTTGAAAAACAATTAAACACAATCCCCTTGGGTTTCCAAATAAGTTGTGGAAATATAACTGGCACAACGGCAAGTGTTACGCAAAACTGCAGCAACGGGCAAAGCACAGGGTTTTTCCTTTCACAAATGTAAACACCAAGAACTCATCTTTTGTTTCTCGTGGCTATTAGAAGTTTTTTTTTATCATCAGCTTGAATCCCTCCTTGAAAATCCCATTGCTTCACCTTGAGTATATTTAGACGGGAGTGTATATTTGAGCACCAAGGAGACATTACAAATACACGCCCTGCTCTTATGGGATCTCCTTTAGACTCCTTACAAATGAGCATGATTCATAGTGGAGATACATACTGTAAAGTCACTATGCAGGATTCACCCTCTGACAGCTTCCTTCTCTTCACACCTTCACATGTTTTTCACAAGTTGTAACATCAGAGATTGCCTCTTAAACCAAAGAACTCGTGCCATCCTCGATCTGCTTCCTTGGATCTCTCCAAAGAATGCTGTTGTTGTTTTTCAATATCCTTTTTGGTCTTTAATAATGAACTCTAGTCTTAACTAAGGGTGTGTGAAATCTATTAATGCTAGAGTCAGAGTACAATTAATGTGCCATTGTTTCATGTTTACTTTGTTTGTAGATAAGACCTGTCATTGCTGTTTGGTTTTGTTTTGTTTCTTTCTTCCACTACGGGATAATATGCAGCTCTTTGAGAGATAAAAAGAAAAAGATGATAAGATAAACAACATTTCTTGTAAAGATGAGGAAATTAGTTTCACAAATTCGTGGCGGGAGACATCTTCCACAAACTTTCACCAGAAGAACTAAATATCTGACAACATTTTCTGTGGCCAATTAGCTACCTTATTAGCTCATAATGCTGTGAAACGTTCACAGTTTCCCTGCTGCTCAGACAGAATTATGTTAGTAACTCTCCAAGGGAAGCGTTCTCTGGGCGAACCATCACTCTGAGATATTCAGTTCATTTGCAGTCTCAGTAGATCTTGACTTGGCTTGAAAATTGGTCTGTCATTGAAGCATAGACCCCAGCATTCTTCTCTCTGTCATCCAAGTCACTTTTTTTTTTTTATCTGGCTGTGTTATGTGTTACATTAACTTATTTCTATAGTCGAACCTCCAATGTTTCAAAGGATATTCTGGTAGTTTCTCCAGATCACACATGACATTTAGATTCTGAATACAGGAGGGTTTGTTTTTGAAATGGTAAGTGAGGTTTCTGTGTTTAGCAGGAGGTTTTGTTGTTTTGGTTCTTCTTTCATTTTACGGAAAACATTTGTGATCAAACTTTGTCTGGGACTAAGCTTTCATAACTTTCAGTTTTGCTGCTAATTAACCAAACTTTTCTCCTTCAAAAATAAGCTCTTTGAATTAGGTTTTAATTGAACAAACTAATTGAAGTGAGCACCTAGACTAGACTAGAAGAAATATCCTAGTCTAATGAAGTTCTCTTACAAAAGAATGGGAAACGGCTTGAATTTTTCAAATTTTATCACATGATAACCACAAACGGCAATGTAAGTGTATACATTTTTTTTTTGTGGTAGGCCAATAAAACTACCGCATTGCTGTGAAATATAACAAAATTGTACAGGCTACATATTTCCTACATGTAAAAATGTGTTTAACCACCTAATGTTGAGACCATTGACTAAATAAAATAGAATAGGATACTTTGTTAGACCTGTTTACTTCGTTTGTAAATAACTAGGGGCACTCCAATGAGGACCATTGATTATGTATGAACAGGTGGTTGGTTGGATGGATTCCTTAATAATCCCATGGATAAAATGTTTTACTGGACTGAGGGCAAATTTTTTAAAGTAGAGTAGGAGCTGTTGTCGATAGTTATTGCATACCCTGGTGAATTTACACCCTGGTGATAAGTTCACCAGGGTGTAATTTAATCTCAACATTATTAGATGTCTTGTGTTAAGGCCTCAGAGATTATCCAAAATGAGCTCCTGCAAACTGCTATATGTGGTGGAAAACTAACACAGCGGAGGGATGTAAATACAGTGCGATTCTGGGAGAAATCCTGTTAGACTTTGCCATAGACCTGAACCTTGGTCGGATGTTCAGCTTCTACTAGCACAATGACACTAAACAGCAAGTTTTACAGTAAAGGGAAATCGATCAAAGCAGTATAAGTGCACAGTGTTGACTTAAATAAAACTGGGATTTATTTTGAAAACTTAAATGGGCTAATATTTCTCTTTCTAGATTTACAGAGCTATCCGTCGGCAATAGACTTGGAATTTCAGTCAAAGAAAAATGATTAATAACTTCTTATTAATTTTATGTAAGTAAAATAAATAATTATAATAAAATACAGTAAGGTTTGTTCCTGCATAACAAGACCTTTAAAGGTATGTAATACTTCACAATGAAAATGATCGTAATCCTTTTTCTTTCATTTTTTGATTCACATCATCCATAAAAGCCACAAACTTTTCCTTGCAAACAGCTGATATTACCTTCAAACACCAGTTGCTCCTCTCTAACATGTTTATTATGATCTCACTGTGCTAATATCGTGGACCCGTTTTGCTCGTCTTGTGTTTGGCAGGCCTGTTGGCGGTGGGGACCTGTGAGATAGTGATGCTCAACAGAGACAGCAGTGTTCCGAGACGGACAATTGCCCGGCAGACCGCGCGCTGCGCCTGCCGGAGAGGCCAGATTGCCGGCACCACCAGGGCGAGGCCAGCTTGTGTTGACGGTGAGTCGAACAAACTCCATACCTCTGATTATTGGACATACTCTAGTATTAGTTTGTGTGAATGAACAGAACACAGGAATGAGAAGTAAGATGACTTGTTAGGAAGAGAAAACATCATAGCTGCTTCTCATCTTTTATACAAAGACATTGAAGAAAACACAATAAAAGTGTAAGAAGAAAGGAGGAAAAAATCAATTATAGGTCCCCAGAAACTTAAAAGCAGCATGTTTTATCTTCACCTTGCATCATTGATTGAAACACTATCCAGCCACAAACTTACTCCATCCATCCATTTTCAATGGTATTATTAGAGATATTAGAAAGAAATCTACATTTTTCGAATAAACTTTATAGAGATAGATGGAATTTGCATATGATAGATATAGGAATATAAAATGTACCGTCATATTTTATTATTACCTTATCTTTAAGTTCTACTTTAATGGTATTGTTTTATGTCTTTTTTTGTACAGTGTCCTTTGAATCATTTGAAAGAACCCCTATAAATATAGGTTTTTTATTATTATCAATGTCATTTTTATCTGTAGACACAGTAGAGTTTAAAGTTTTGATTATTTTTACTTAGTACAGTAACCTAAGAAAATTAACTACTAGCAGGAGCTTAATTTAAATGATTGTTTTAAATAATGCTTAATTATTTAATTTTTAAGAAATTAATTGGGTTTGAAATTTGATTGAATGTACTTTAGGAAGAAATAAACCCAGACTAAACAAACTTGATTCTTGTGCAATAGGAAGATTGCATGGTGGGTCTTAATTCAGATTTACTTGTCAATGTATCAGCCAGCTTGCCCTTTGCTTGTGTTCGTCTTTGACCAATCTAAGACATGATTTAAGTTTAGATGTACTGCCACATTTGGACTGGGACTGGGACTGGGACTTGGACTCCCGACTTTAATAGCAGTAAGTCAAGAGCTGTTCTGATAAGGCGCTTTGTTATTTAGGAACGCTGCTAATGTTGGCAAAAATGAAGTAAAAAACTATCAATTGCTGAAATACTGCAACTATACACAAATTAAACAAGGGTGGGGGTCGGGGGGTTATTAACTAAACAGATTTATATTGTTATGGCACTGACATAACAAGAACATCGTGAAGGATTGCACCAGGAAAAGCACAGCACAGGTGTAACTATTTGCATTACTGATGTCTCTGTTTTATTATGGCTCCCATTGTAGTGAAGTGTCATCCACAATACCGTGGCTCAAATCTCCTACGCATGAAAAGGCATACAGCTGGTATTCAGATTAATTACTCCTTTTCACAAACACGCTATTGCGACTGTTTAAGAAGCATCCAACATTAATAAAAAGATAAAGAATGCCTTGCTTTTCTGCGGGGGAGAAATTACAGAACAAGATTTTAAATACCATTTTCACTTTATTGTACAATAAACCAGCATTTCTGCACCTCTACGTCAGTTGTTGGGATCAGGAAGTCAGGGTAAGTAATGAAAAACTTTGAAACACTATTTGGCACGATCTTCAAATGTGTAAAACTTTTTGGTTTTTGTGCATTTATTTGCAGAAACTGAAAAATAGAAAAAGAGATGCAATTGCAAACATGACTCTCCTGAGATACGGTTGTGTGTGGGGTTAAGTTAAAGTTAAAGTTAAATCAGTTTTTATTTGCCAGGTACATACAGGACATACTAGGAATTTGTTTTGGTGTAATTACACTGAGGCAGCCATTTGCGGCGCCACACTGGTGTTCTCAGTCTGCAGGGGTCTGAGTTTGTTTATAGTGCTGGAGGAACGGTGGTCAAATAGCGACAGGAGTGGCTGCTTAAGCCACCATGTGGCTTAAGCAGACAAATTAATTCAGCTAAAACTACGAAAATATATTTACACTTGTTCTGATAGAAAGGTTTCAGAATGCACAGTTAATTGGGGTTTATTATGAATGGGTCGGCATGGCTTTACACCAGCCAGGGTGACCAATGCTGACCGCCGTTCACCAACAACAGGGAATGTTAAAATCTGAACTGGACAGAAATCTTCTCCTGGAAAAGCCTTTAACCCTACAGGCTGTGTACAGTAGATGTTACTTTGAAATATATCCCCTACCTAAGAAATGTTTTGATCCAAGGCCATGGCCCCCTAAAATAAACTAGAAAAGCTCACCATGCTTCCATTGAAGTTTTGCTATTGTTTGGGATAAATGATCAAAAGGGGTTGACGTGCCTTTCAAATTTCCCCAAGCTGAGCATCTGTGGGATTTGCTGATCAAACCTGTCGGAGCCACGACCTTGAAGTATATCCTTCTAACATCATAGTTTCCAGGTTTCCACATTACATCTTTAAAGGCCTAGTATGTTCAATCCTCCACATGCTATATTGAACCAATATTACTCCTTTGGTCATAATGTTGCACCAGAAACATAAGAGGAAAGATTAAGATGGTTTTTGTGTCTCAAAACAAGAGCCTCCTATTTAGAAAAGTGCTACCAATTTAGTTTGGAAACTCAGACGCAATAGTTTAACCTCCAAGAAACTTTGAACAATTTATTTGAGCGTCCTTTTTCCCCCCATTAAAAGTAACTGCCTTAGTAATTTTGTGGTTTAACCAGCCAATCCATTATCTCACCCCTTTTTGTAACGTATGGACTGTTTGTAGTGATTGGATGTCTGCTTTTATGTCTCCTCCTGCTTGCTGCCTTCGTCAATATCTTCAGACTCCGTCAGGTTAAATTTTGCTCTTCATTTCTTGGGCCTTTAATGTATTCCACTTTAATCAAGATCACCTGTAAAGGAGAATGTTCAGTTTTCCACCACTTTGGAGATAGGATTTTATACTTTAGACGCCTTTGTGTCATTGGTAAATATCTGGTAATTGGTGATATGAAAGATGAAAGAACAGAGACCTGGTTGATTCTTAATCTTATATCATCACTGTCACAGATGTCTCACTGAGCCACTAGCACATCATGCGATGGTCCATGTAAGCCTTAAACAATCTGCCTTGACACATGACCATCATCTTATAGTCCATGTTATGAAGCCTCCCACCTGGGAATGGCTTTAGAAGCATTCATTCTGTATAGACAGCTCTTTATAACACCTTACAGTTGCTGATTAATCTAGAGAGAACTATGATTACAGCTGCCGAGAATAAATTATTGCTGACTGCCTGACACACCCTCCACTTCGTTACCAGGCGTTTCATTAAAGATTGGACTTGTTAGTGGTGGGGTTGCAGATGAACTAGTGTTGATCGTCACTCACCACATTAGTAGTGGTTCTAATAGCTTTAATTAAATAAACAAATAAATGGAGTTATGTCTGTAGTACAGTAAGAGTTCTTTCTTTCTTCGCTTTGCTGAATAAAATCCTATTGTAAAGTTCTTTATTTAACACAGTCGCAAAGGTAAACAACCCGCGGATCTATAGAGAAAGCAGCCTGCTCATCTTTACGGAGACATGGCTAAACCACCTCGTACCGGATGCTAACGCTGACCTGCTGGGATTCACTACTGTGAGAGCCGACAGAGACACTAAAGCTAGTGGGAAAAGGAAATGTGGGGGCCTGATCATGTTTGTGAACCACCGCTGGTGTAACCGAGGACATAGCTCAGTGAAGACTGTGGTTTGCTGCCGGGACCTCGAGCTGCTAGCTGTTAGCTTGCGGCCATATTATCTGCCGAGGGAATTCAGTCACGTGATCGCTATCTGTGTTTACATCCCCCCGTGAGCGGACGCAGCCACGGCCTGTAAGAAGATACACGCTGTCACAGCCAGGCTACAGACACATCATCCTAATGCATTTATAATAATCTCTGGTGACTTTAATGATGCAACCTTCGACTCTACTCTGCCCGTTTTCCATCAGGCTGTTGACTGTCCAACAAGAAACAACAGGACAATCGAGCTCCTGTATGCTAATGTGAGGGATGCATACAGAGCTACACCCCTCCCCCGGCTGGGCAAGTCGGACCACAACCTGGTTCACCTAAAGCCACAGTACACCCCCCTGGTCCAGAAGCAGCCGGTTACAACCCGCACCATCAGGAGGTGGTCCCCTGAGGTGGAAAGTGCCCTGAGGGACTGTTTTAATACCACAGACTTGGATGTGCTGATTGAACTGCATGCTGAAGACATAGAGGGGATGACACACTGCCTGACGGACTATCTGAACTTTTGCATTGACGTGGTCTCACCTGTCAAGACAGTCCGCTACTACCCGTATAATAAGCCTTGGGTAACGCTGGAAGTCAAAGCTGTCCTAAACAGGAAGAAGGCTTCTTTCAATAACAGAGAGAAGGAGCCATGAAGGCAGCACAGAAGGAGGTAAAACCCTGTGTCAGGGAAGCCAAGGACACATGCAGGAGAAAGGTGGAGCAGTAGCTGAGGGAAAACAACATCAGAGCCGTCTGGGAAGGTGTGAGGACCATCACAGGCTACAATACAAAGACCGGGGCCGTTGAAGGGACAATGGAGCGGGCAAACGAACTGAATAAGTTCTTTAACAGGTTTGACAACCCTGTGACCCCTCCACCGCTGCTGGAGCCATCTCCCCTGCCTCCCACAAATAACCTTGCCCTATCTCCCCTTCCCCACAGCACTCACCTACCCCCAGAAAAAACACCCCCAGACTCCACCTGCCCCCCTCCCCAACTTAAATATCACAGAACCGCCGCCCCACTCTGCTCCTGGAGGCCCCCCCACCTCAACACTTTCCTTGCCTCACGTCATTACAGACCAGGTCAAAGGGCAGCTGAGGAGACTTAGACCCAGGAAAGCAGCAGGCCCGGACAAGGTGTGTCCACGGATACTGAAAACCTGCACTACTGAACCGGGGGAACCACTACAACGGGTCTTCAACCTCAGCCGGCAGGTAGGGAGAGTGCCCACCCTATGGAAGACATCTTGCATCACACCGGTTCCTAAAAAGACCCGGCCCAGTGAGCTGAATGATTTCCAGCCTGTGGCCCTCACTTCACATCTGATGAAGACAATGGAAAGGATCTTCCTCAATCTCCTCAGACCTCAAGTGCAACACGCCCAGGACCGCCTGCAGTTTGCATATTAGCCAGGTGTTAGAGTGGAAGACGCCATCCTCTACCTACTACACCGAGTCCACTCCCACCTGGATAAGGGAAGCGCCACGGCAAGGATTCTCTTCCTGGACTTCTCAAGTGCATTCAACACCATCCAACCCCCCTGCTTAGAGATAAACTGGATGGGAGTGGACTCCTGGCTGGTGACATGGATCTCCAGCTACCTCACAGACACGCCACATAATGTCAGGATGAAAGACACCGTCTCTGAGACATTGGTCAGCAGCACTGGAGCCCTCCAGGGCACAGTGCTGGCTCCTGTTCTCTTCACCCTATACACCTAGGACTTCTGTTATAACTCTGAGCTATGTCACATACAGAAGTACGCAGATGACACAGCCATTGAGGGGTGTATCAGGGACAACAGAGAGGAGGAGTACAGGAGTCTGGTGGGGGTCTTTGCCACCTGGTTCCGCACCAACCAGCTTCAGCTCAACATCTCCAAGAGATGGGAGGAATGGACCAAAGACTAAATCGGTGCTGCTGGAGGGGGCTGAGGTGGAGGCTGTGGATTCATACAAATGGCTGGACAGTAAACTGGACTGGGCAACACACACCTGCAAAGGAAGACACAGGGCAGGATGTACTTCCTGAGGAGACTGCGGTCATTCAACATCTGCAAGGAATCAAGGAATCAAGGAATCAAGGAATTTTTATTTGTCATCACATCACATGTGATACATGAGGTGGGACAAAATTCTAATCCCCCGGTCCAGTTTACACCCTGATAGCAATTTTAAATAATATAATAAAATATAAGAACTATGCGAGAATAGGATTTGACTACACAGAATCTACAATATGGACACAGAATCTACAATATGTGACTTCGGACATAGCAGCAATGAAAATTCGGAGTGCAAGTGACATATTGAGTGACATTTTAAAGTGACATTTTAAAGTGACATTTTAAAGTGTGATATTAAAGTGAACAGTGCCGGTTAAATGAGAAAGTGTTTTTCATTTCTAATGGTCCTTGGGTGTGTTTGAAAGTCTCACAGCTTCAGGAATGAAGCTGTTTCTCAGTCTGGTGTTTTTACACTTGATGCTCCGCAGCCTCCTGCCTGAGGGGAGCGGGACAAAAAGTTAGTGTGGTGGGTGTGTGGGGTACTTCATGAAGCCAGCAACAAGCTGTTGGAGATGTTCTACCAGTCTGCGGTTGCCAGTGTCCTCTTCTACGCCGTAGTGTGCTAGGGGAGCAGCACATCCAAGAAGGACACCTCCAGACTGGACAAACTGGTCAGGTGAGACGGCTCTGTGATTGGTAAGAAGCTGGACCCTTTGTGGACGATGGCAGAGACAAGGACACTAAAGAAACTGCTGGACATCGTGGACGATGCCAGCCACCCTCTGCACACTGTCTTGACCAATCAGAGGAATCAAGGAATCAAGGAATTTTATTTGTCATCACATCACATGTGGTACATGAGGTGGGACGAAATTCTGATCCCACGGTCCAGTTTACACCCTGATAGCAATTTTAAATAGCTACATAGCTAAAACACAAAAACTACAAAGCTTTAAATAGCTAAATAGCTTTAAGTAGCTACAAAATAAGAATAATATAATAAAATATAAAGCAATATAGGAGAATGCTTAGCCTGATCAGTGGGAGACTGCTCCTCCCTAAATGCAGGACCAACAGACTGCTGAACTCCTTTGTTTCTCAAGCCATCAAGCTGTACAACTCATCACTTGGGGGAAGGAGGAGGTGATGGGAAGAGGAACAAGGGATAGCGGGAGGAAACGAGAGCACCAAGGGAAAACCCACTCATGTATGGAAGAAGAACAAACAGACAGCAGAAAGACTTTATAAAGAGTTCAGGCTAGGATTTGAATCTAAGACCCACTTTTTGAAACCTGTCTAAGGTAACTGTGCAGCATAGGAAGTAAACTAGGTGACGTGAGGCAAGTTAGTGATTTGTTCAGATGGCAGTGGTTTGTTTGTGGTGATTGGTAGCATTCGCTTTTCTCAACAAAAAACATTTTCACAAAGGCCAAAAAATGACATTTTGGTCTCATTCGACTTAAAGAACCTATTTCCATGTTGGTTGTTTCTACTACATGGCTTGGAACAAACTGTAACATAAATCCTGGGTTTATTTCAAAAGTCTTTAACTAACAACAGTCTTTAATAAAAGGCAGGATTTAATAATACAAATGAGTTCTGCCTTCCTTTACATGTAACTTGACATGACTTGGTAGGCTTACAGTTTTGCAATGCTCTTTCCCTTTTAGGGTGATGGAGTTAAGCGTGCACAGTGAGACGTTCAAAGCGTGGGATACCTTTCCATCCTGCTACAAAATTCTGTCTAACCCGACTGGCAGCAATTTTGGGATTTAGGGATGCATCGGTGTCTGTAGGTGTGAAACTGATGGTTTAGATGCAGCCAGGATGACATCCCTGCTTATCAGAAGAGCCGCCAGTTGAGCATAAGGGAGAGGCAGCTGTTAAAGGGCGCAACAAGCCCAGGTGTGTCTCATTCTTGATTACTGCCATCCAGGCTGACTCAACAAAGTGAATGGAGACCCTATCTTCGTAGGTTTGTTTTTAGGTTTTTATTCTTTAAAAAAAATGTTCGTAACTTTACATCACGCTAAATAGTGTTTGCTGCTTTTTGTTTGTCAGTAGCATAAAAATTATATCACATTTTGGTTTGTGGCCTTAACGTGACGCCATGTAAAAACGGGGTAAAGATTAATACTTTTTGACTGTTCCTATTTTGGTTAATCTAAAACCAAAACTTTGAATATATATTATATTACATGTTTTACTCCCAGTACTCCCAGTTTGTGGGTTTCATTTCAGATTTTCTCATTACTGTAATAATATTTGCTGACATATTTTTTCACGGTGAATATTATAGTTTGTGTTTTTCCTCTAAAAGGAACTCACCCTCTTCAGGATTTATTCATTACGCTCTTATCCTTTAACAGCATAAAGAGGGGGATTCCTGTTTATTTGTGATCTTTATGAAAACAGTCCCGTCAATTGCTGACTGTAATTAGCAAACAATATTGCTCTGAAACTTTCCTGCCGCTTTGGGTCAACAGCCATGTCCAATTATAGCACCACGGTAATAGAGAAAAGCTACGCTTAAGAAGAAGTTGTACTTTTCCCCTCGTTTATTATCTTACGACACATGTCATGTGAATGGTAAATCGTATATATTGTGTGGAAAATATATCAGGCACAGAACGCAGAGATCCACAAGCGATTTAGGAGCTCAGTTTAGGAGCTCAAACATCAACATGTCTACACAGCGGAAACATATCTGATAAAATTCAGCTACAAACTTTGGTCAAACATATAACATATTCAAATCGATCTGAATGTCCTTTTTTTATTTTATTTCCGATGAAACCCATCAGTCTAAACATTCAAGTACAAAGTAAAGCTGTCCGTATGCTCATCAAGATACTTTGAGAACTTGAGTGATTGGATGGTCCCGTATAATCAGTATAATTATGTACAAAAGCATAATTGTATAATTATGCAATAAACCTATTATGTTTCTGTGAGGGCCAAATTGATTTGTTGGTGTCTGAGCATAAAATAGAAAAAAATCAGATTATTTTGCTCTCTAAACATGATTTTCACTGACTTGGATATTGAAATGCCTGCAGATCCAGATGAAATAACATATTTACATTGGTGAAGTAGCTTGGAGCTTTAAGGCTTAGTATGAGGTTGTAATATTAATCATGCAATAGTAAAATTCTTTATACGACATGATGCCAGACGGTGATGTAATATAGAAATATATTATTTAACATGAAAAGAAGTGTTTTTTTTCCGTTTTTTTTAAGTTCGTGTCTTATTGGCATACAACTGAGATTCACAGGTGATACAACAGCATAAACAATCACAATCTGTTTTGGACAATTCGTATTTGCTTGTCGTGGATTGATAAAATCCAGAAATACCATTTTAGATGCAGAATGCGTTAGAAATAGTGGAGTATGGCTAATTACAACCAATATCCAAATATCATTGCTGTCACCTTTGAAAATAACATCTACTGAAAGCTATACGTTTGAGGTATCAGCCATGCATTTTGAGAAATCACAGAATATAGTGAAAGATATAAAGATAAGTTTTTGTGAATACGTTTCTTATTACATACTTTAAGTTGCATACCTAAATAGATATATTTCATAATCGTAACTACATCTGTTCTATAAATGTGTTAATGGAAAGAATGAAAGAAATATGATGATTGGCTGTTCGGGTAGTTTTTTAAATTTGGAGTTACGGAAAAAATGTATGAGGTGTCAGTGTTTATGTACTTACATGGTTTTTGCATAAGATAGACATGCCATTAACTCATATCAGTGCAGTCAAAGCTTGTGACTACCTTCAAAAAATTAAGAAAGTGTCAGACAGTTTTCAGTGGAACCTAACGGATGGACTTTAAAAGGAAGAGTCACACCTTCTCACTTATTACCTGTTCCCTTCATGTCAGAAGCTCCTGTATTCTCACATCGTCAACCGTCCTTCACCTCAGGTGCTGTAATTGGGATCTCTTTTCTCTCTATAACATCCAGGCTACGTGTCAGGCCCAATTTTATCATAAGACCACACAGGATATCGATAGTAAGTCCTCACACTGTGTTCAGACTATGCCATACAACTACATCACACTCCTTCCAGTATTCTGCATGACCCCTTTTAGTTCATAGTAGTTAGGGGGTTATGACTAACTCTCAAGATAGCTGAATTGAAGATATGTGTAAAGTGGGATAAAGAAACTCAGCTTATGTGTGAGACATATATATATTCATGAAAGTAAATTTGTAGAGTTTAAGATGTTCTGGTGGTTATTTACTCTTACTGGTTCAAGAAAAAAACTTAAACATACCTCATGATTGGCCTATTGAAGATACATGTTAAAAATAAAGAGTGGCTCATCTGAAGCTAAATGTGGTATAAAGAATGATTGGAACTGGGTTTTAAGTAATTGTACCTCTTCTGAATGAGTGATATTGAAATTAGCCACACATTCTTGCTTTACACAAAAAAACATAAAGAATGAGGGACTTTTGTTGTTAAAGTTTTCTTGTAAGACTAACCATTTCAGTTCCAGCAAGGAAGCAACATTTGTGATTTTTTAAATTTATTAATTCTTTTTTCTTTTTTTTTTGCGCAGAACTAATTCGACCAAACTGTTTGATTACTGGTTTTAGCATGTGGATTCTTTTTATTGTGAATTCAGATTTTAAAAACATGTCAGCAGAACTTTTTAGCACAACTGGTGACTTAAAAAACCCAGCTGGACGGTATTTTTTTTCCAGCTCTTTTACCATCATACTTGTATCCTCAATTACTTAACTGCATACCCAAAAGCCTGACTAAGCCTCAAAATACATAAAGTATATTTAAGTGGTCATCCCTGGATAACTGGCCCAAATGGTAGCTGTATCGCTCCACCAGCATGACATGTTTACCCTTTTATTTCAATTTTTTTTTTGTTCTCTGAACAATCCCACGAGCTGCACCCAGCCTAGAGTGTTTTACTGCAAAGTGAATTCTTTTGTTGGTCTTTTCCTTTCCATGTCATATTTCAGGCTTTTTGGCCCTCTTTTTGCTCTGCTATATGTCAGTGTTGTACAGGTTGAGTCTGCACTCTGCACACAGGAGGATTATATGCTTTTTTTCCCCTACATGTCCTCGCACTCCCCCATTAATCTGCAGCCTGACTCTCTCCCTTCACCTGTCTCTGCACCGCCCGTTGTTGCCATGCCACAACATCACACTGTGATCGTATGGAGCTTGATGGCTGCCATGATAAGGGTGCGCAGGCTGCAGGGAGACCTTGAATGCGAGATAGAGGCTTCTGCTTTAATGCTCAGTGAAATGACCAAGCAATAAATGGAGCAATGAGGGAAAGCAGTGTTATTTTGCACATTATACTTTTAAACAGATTTCTGTAGGAATCATGATTTAAAACCTTTTTAAATAAATATATATATACAGTATATATATATATATATATATATATATATATATATATATATATATATATATATATATATATATATATATATATATATATATATATATATATATATATATATATATATATATATATATATATATATATATATATATATATATATATATA
>JAVLVB010001056.1:709630-737121 GCA_032876305.1 Orestias chungarensis | reverse complement strand
TGGTGTTCTACAAAGTTTGCACCAGCTTGAATGAGACAGAACCTCTTTGGATGGGTTTTTCTACATTATTCATTAATTTGATTCAACCACCTAAACATTCATATGTCTGAATAAATTTACTTAACCAGGTAGCAGCTGCCTTCAGAAGATACCCTTAAAACTCTTGAGTGCAAATGGAGATGTTATCAGAATGGCTAAGAGGTCTGTTTGAGAATATTACAGAACCAACAGCGTCACCAATAACAAGAAACACAACTGTGTATGAGAGACACACAACACAACATATGACCCTGAACACATTGAGAATTGACAAGGAGGTAAATGTTGCTAAATAGTTATGCGTGCATTCCCTATTTGCAAGGGTTTAACTTTAAAGCATAGTCATATGTTACAATGGGCGCCAGGTCTACCACTCATCAACTGCCTTCACTTTTTAAAGATGCGCTACTTTGTGTTGGTCTGTGATCTAAACTTTAGGTAAATTTTATACCGGTAATATTTTAATGAAAAACATGAAGAGTCTATTGGGATATGAATAATCGTTCAAGACCCCATAATTTGCACTGTTTTTGATTGGTATTTATTTAATTTGAAATTGCTGTCAGTATTCTGTGAATATATTATTTGTAATACATTTAATTAGTAAAGCCCAAAAAAATATATAATTGTTTTTTATAATGCAATAATTTTTCAGCAACAATTTTACTAAAGGCAAATAAATTGTCAGCTGTTATTTATTTATATGAGAACTACTGACCCTCAGCTCAGCTTTGCAAATGATTTGTTCATTATCCCAATCATAAAGGAAAAATAAAATGAAAAATAATAAATATTACTAATAAAACATTTTTGACCTTTCTAAAACCCATCTAGTTTCATTTGTAACAAGGTTGAGATGCTCCTAACAAGGCTTCCATAAGAGGAACAAAGTGTTTCGACAAATACATTTAATATTTAATGAATTTTAAATATGGAATTTCAAATGAAAATGAAAATTTCTGGCATACTCTGAATCACAACCTTAGAGCAGGTTTACAGCACCCATTTATTAGGTACATCCTGCATTTAATTTTTAAGACATGGTCCATCATGGAGCAATAACAACATAGTATACTATGGTCATAAAGAACTTACCATGATAAAGAAATATACCCAGGTAGGGGTGGTGTTTAAATAGCACTTAAGGGTCCAAGATGGGCCCTCAAAATTACCCCCAACCCAACTGTACATTTACATGTAGATTTACATTTATGCATTCATAGCCTAGATTAACCTTTGTGTGGCAGTGGCCGTGTTATTGGGCACTCCTTGCTGGAACGGAACAGGCGGGAGTTGACATAAGGCTTTAAGATATACACTGTATGCCAGCATTAGTGATTTGAATTTGATGCAAGCGGCTAAGGGAAGCCAATGGAGTTTAGTGAACAGGGGTATGACATGTGTTTGCTTTGGCTGGTTGTAAACCAAGTGGGCTCACAGCAAAGGCTGGAAGACAGGTTAGGAGGGCTTTCCTGTAGTCAAGGTGGGAAATGACTAAGCTCTGTACTAGAATGCTGTTTCGAACGTTGAGTTAGAAATGGCCTAATCTTGTTGATGTTGAATAGAGAGAAGCGACACAATCGAGCAACTGAGGTAACCGTCCGTTTGGGCAGTGTCCTGTCTGATGTGGTGGTCAGTGACGTGGGAGCTCCTCTAACACTGACGCTGTGTGCAAGAAGGGGATGAGCAGACTTTATTTCCTAAGGAAGCTAAGATCCTTCGATGTGTGCAGCAAGATGTTGGAGACCTTTTATAAGAGTGTTGTTGCCAGTGCCATTTTCTTTGCTGCTGTGTGCTGGGGAAGCAGCATCAGAGCCAGCGAGTCGAAGAGACTGAATAAAATCATCAGGAAACCTGGCTCTGCACTAGGACTAAAACTAGAGTCCCTGGAAACTGTGGTGGAGAGGAGGACACAGAAGAAGCTGTTGTCTCTCATGGACAACAAAGAGCACCCTCTCCACCAAACAGTGGACAGACAGTGGAGCACCTTTTCACATAGACTGCTTCAGCTCTACTGTCGAAGGGACAGATGAGGAAAATCTTTCCTGCCACATGCCATCTCACTGTACAATAAAACATAATGCATTGTTTGGTTCTATTTTATCTGTTAAACTTGCACAACTGCATCTGTTGCACATTTGCTTTTGTAAATATAATTTGAAGCATTTTTAGAATTTACAGCATTTTTTTAATCTAATTTTTATTTTGATTACTACACCTTGTCTTTATGCTGCAACTGCAAAGTAATTTCACTGCGGGGATGAAAAAAGTAGTTCTATTCTTTTCTATTCTATTCTATTTTAACACGATCTGCAAAGGTCAGCTGATCGTTGATCATGACGCCCAGGTTTCTTGTAACCTTGGTGGGTGCCACAGGTAGGGAGTCCAACCGTATACTGATGTTGAAGTCAATAGTTTGCTTGGCTGCGATGACAAGCCGTTCAGTTTTGGATAGGTTAATGCACAGATGGTGATCTTTTATCCATGTCTAAAAGGTAGTCACAGATTCGCGTTGATACTTATAGGTCGTCTGGAGGAAAGGACAGATAGAGCTCGCATTGTCTCCATAGGATTTAATGGAGAAGCCATGCGAATGAATATTGGGCCTATCGAATAAGTGTACATCGAAAAGAGAAGGGGCCTTAACACTTAGCTTTGGGGAACCCCTGTTTTTATACAATGTCTGTCCTTGTCATGACACCTTGAAGGACCGACCAGTGAGGTTGGATTCAAACCAGGAGTGTGCACTGTCCTCGATGCCCAAATCTGCCAGCTTGTTACCAGTTATGCCACCATCACCAGCCTGAATCATTGATGGCCAAGTTGTGACTCTGGCATCAAAATGTTACATCTGAAATTCAGACTCATCAGACCAGGTCACATTGGAAACCTTAATTTTCTTTTACCTCAAACTGGTCCGAAATCAGCAACACATCTACTCGACTGGATTAAATTGTAAATCAATTTTCACTGTGACCGTAAAGATTTTTTTGTAGATGATAATTGATTTCTAAAAGCGAGGGGGTGAGACATTTTTATTGGCATTGTAAATCTGCTTTCTTCCTTACTAAGTCATGTTCAGCAAGTCTAGATGTGAATAAAAGACTAATAAAGGCGTACCTAATAAAGCGGCCAGTGAATGTTTATAACTAGTTACAGTTTCTAATAATACGAAATAACAGAAAAATATGAAAAAAAAGGAAAAAAATCACTGGAAACGCACATCACTTAAGTTTAAAACATCAACAAAAAGAAGAAAATAACCATACATGGAAAAAAACAAATTTCTGATGAAAAGATCTCTGTGTACATCTTAAGAGTGCTGATGGATGCTTTCAACAGTTTTTCCCCATTTAAACTGGAAATTAAAGACCATCAGGTCTCCAAAACCAGCCTGGAAGACAGAGGGATAGAAATCTGTATGCTACAAATATGATTAAAGCTTAATTACCATTAGTCAGAGAGATTGTACAAAGCTGTTGAAGTTTCTGAATCCCAGCTAAGTTAGTTAGCCTAGTATCATGCAGGCTCATTGCAGCAGAAGCTGTCTTTTAGAGCCAATTATTAAAAAAACAGGAAACACATAATTATTTGTGATTTGGTTGTGTCTTTGATTTGATTGAGGAAGTAATATCATAGAAAATAACTTTCTTTATTTTGACATTTCTAAATACTGATGATCTGCTAGAGGCTTTAGCTGGAATGCTGGTCTTTTTGGTGCGATTCAGTGGTAAAATCTCATCAGATTAACAGTATCTGGTTTAGAAGTCACTGTTGTGCCTCCTGCCGTACTCTGAGCCTCGTCTGGCGCTGCCGTGTAGAGCTGGGCAGGGCTTGGCTCTCGTGCAAGGGGGTGCAGAGGGTCTTCTGTGTGATGTAGTTGGAGGTCCAGAGCTGTACCCCAGCAGGGACCTTGGCAGCTGACGTGCTTGGCATGACGTCCAAAGTCCCTGGATGGGAGTCCTATAGCTGCAGCAACAGGACGGGCCACCCAGGTGTCAGCCAGACAGACTCTGTGCCTCATCCAGACACCTGAGCCAGCTGTTTAACTCCTGATGTTGCACCAGGCCTCTATCGTCAAACAAGAGTTCAATACACACGAGACACAGAAATGATCTTGAGCTGCAGAACAAAGCCTAACCATTACCTTAGTGTTATGAGTTGAAGTGATGTGGGGAAAATTATGTAACCAATTATACAAATATAAACATTTTCCCATTACTTTCACACGGTTTGTGTTTTATTGGGATTTTATGTGATGTACCACCATAAAGTAATGGATTATGGAAAGGTGGATGAAAAAGTATATATCATTTTCAAAGGTTTTTATAAATAGAAATCCCACAAAAAACTCTTGTGTGACTGTGTTTGATCACCCTACTTTGACGCCCCTAAATAAAGATCAGGAGTATTTAATTTGCTACTAGTGTGAATTTGTACAATCTATCTGTTCTCCTTCAACTCTCAATTCATTCAGACAAATAATTTATTAAAAACTAAACTATAAAGAAACAGTGAAAGTAGAGTATCTTAACAGCACTGTTCAATCTACCATCTGAATATGGAAAGAGGATGGCCATAAATCTACCTAGATTAGGAGCCTAAACCTGCAGAGCATTAATCAGAGAAGCATCCCAAGGCGACTGACTCTGGAAGACCAGCAGAGGTCCACAGACCTTGTAACAAGGACCGTTTGTAGGACAACAGTCCAGCCGTCCTGAAAATTTCTCTTTCACGGTAGTGTCAAGAAGGAAGAAAGATATTTTGGTTAAACTTTGCTACAAGCCATTTAGAAGACTTACTGCTTTGGGTCTGACGAGAACAAAATGCTAAACATAGCTAACAGTGAGCATCATCATGGGCACAACATTCTCACAGTTGCAAATGGTGGATGAAAAGTTATATTGTAGGGATGCTTTAGTTCAGCAGTGACATAGATGGGTTGATTGAAAGATGGAGAGACGACAAACTTGAAAGTAAATCTTGACTTCCACTTGGCATACCTTGACACAAAGCCAGAGTGACAGTAGTTTTACTAAATATAAACTATTCAGCATAGCTAAAAGGGACGAATTTTAGTGAATAGATTTGCATAGCTGGTGGGGACATACCTCCTACGACCTGCCAGCCGTTTTTACAATAAGGTGGTTCGATAAGACTATTGACCCATCAGGGCCGTGCACCAATGCAGGCTACACTTTTCATATTTTCCTCTAGTTGAGAAGACTCATGGATAATGAAACAAAAAAAATGTTTTATTTCTCTTCCACTACTATTTATATGCTGCTTAGTTTTGATTTGTTACATAACGTCTTGGTGAACTACACTGAAGAGATAAAATGGCAGAATATGAGGGAAACTTCTGCAGATTCATCGCTGGTGTCACAATAGGGACACCGGACATAATATTCACCTTTTTCAAGTAAAACAGTTTTCAGAGCTCAAAGAAAAACATTTTATTCTTCTATATTAATCCCAGTTTAAATGCTAAAAGCAATTTACACAGCCACTTGACCTGGATAGAACCGGGTTGGCATCTGGTGACAAGGTAAAGAACCTTGGTGTTATTTTTGATCAGGAAATGTCTTTCAAGTCTCATATAAAACAGGTCTGTAAGATTTCCTTCGTTCATTTTAGGAATGTAGCAAAAATTAGAAATAATCTCTCTAGGACAGATGCTGAAAAGCTAGTCCATGCATTTGATACTTCAAGGCTGGACTATTATAACTCTTTATTAGGAGGAAGTTCACAAAATCCATTTAAAAATCTACAGTTGGTCCAAAATGCTGCAGCAAGAGTTCTGATGAAACATAAAAAGAGAGATCATAGCTTCCCTCATTGGCTCCCTGTCAATCTTAGAATAGATTTTAAGATTCTTCTTTTGACTTATAAAGCCTTCACTAATAAAGCTCCATCGTATATCAGAGATCTGATTACTCCTTATGTCCCTAACAGAGCACTTCGCTCTCAGACTGCAGGTTTACTGGTGGTTCCTACAATCTCTACAAGCACAATGGGAGGCAGATCTTTCAGTTATCAGTCTCCTCTCCTGTGGAACCAGCTTCCAGCTTTAGTCCCTGAGGCAGACACCCTGTCTAGTTTCAAATATCTTAAAACCTTCCTGATTGATAAAGTTTATAGTTAGGAAGAGGTAGATAAGACAGCCTAATCCGGTTGGGGAGGAACTCAGTCTTGACAGACGGTTCTCCTTTGCTCTACCTTCTTCATGTCTCACTCTATAGGGTTAAGTTATTTAAGTTTTTCTATAGTTATGCTGCTATAGGCTTAGACTGCTGAAGGACAATCTGACCACTTCTCTCTCTGCTACTTTCTTCCTTTGTCCAATCTGCTTAGTTACCGTTATTTCAACCTTGTTAACCTTTTGTTTTCTCTTAGTGTTCTTCTCTCCATAGTAACCACACCTGGGCTGGCGTTCTGTTAGCTGAGACAGCTTCTTGGATGAGAACATGGACTGAGATTCTTGCAGTGACGCTCAACAACTGCTGCTATAAACTCTATTATTTCAGTATCCTGTGCATCTAATTTAGTTTTCTATCTCTTCAAACCCCCAGTCGGTCATGGCAGACGGCTGCTTGTACTGAGCCTGGTTCTGCTGGAGGTTTCTTCCTGTTAAAGGGGAGTTTTTCCTCTCCACTGTCGCTACATGCATGCTTAGTATGAGGGATTGCTGTAAAGTCAACGACAACACAAGCCATTGTTTTGGTCTGCTGATTCCAGAGGAGTGAATGCTGCAAGTCAATGACTCGATGCAATCTGCTGGGGCTCCTTAGATTGGAAATATTTTCAAATTGATTTGTTTATAATGTATCTTTGATTTTAATTGATTTTCTGTGAAGTGGCTTGAGACGACACCTGCTGTAAATTGGCGCTATATAAATAAACTGATTCTTGATTCTTGATGACTTGATCGATCCAAACAGGTTGAGTCCAACAGGTTATTTTATTTATTTTTTTGCTATTTACAATCAACATTTGAAAACATCTTTTCAAATCTCCACAAAAGTACACAAGGACAATAATTATGTTTTAATTGATGCTATGAAAAAAGTTTATAGACCAAAGCTGGGGAGTGCCTTGGTTTGCAGAGTGCATTTAGTTCAGGCATCCGATGATCGGCCGTATGGAGTGATGCACTCCACAGTTAGTCACCACCCCTTTCAGATTTGCCAGCTCAGCTTTTATTCAGTGCCCTGGAAATTGAGTTTTGCTGGCCCTGTAATGTACTCAAAACTAAATCTGCAACCGACTGATAAATCTATGCTTTGTTGAGCCTGACGGATGGCTGTGAAAATGAAAATTCACCGCGGCATGTTGCTGTGTCAGGAGGAAGGTCACTTCAGATTTCCCCGCTTCTCCGCAAAGGGTGAAGCCGTAATGACCGTTCTGTCTCTTGAAATCCAGTTGTAAACCTTTTAATATTTTTAAGCTCGGTGGGCTCATCGAGGTTGAACAAAACAGATTGTTTTGTTCAAACTCTGCATCGCCTTGCTGCGTGGCTGCGTAGCGATAGCAGACTGAAAAAGCACAGGTCTTCCTCTGATGTGCTAATATATTTTATTTACTGAGGGAGAAAATCTTTATATTCACAGATCAGCGTGTTTGAGTGTGCCTTTACACTCAATGGGAAAGTGTTTGGTTTCTCAGTCAACTTGATAAAAAGGAGATGGCATACCTTCCTTGCAGTAAACACAGTTAGGACCTGTCAGTCTACAGTAAATACCAATTTTATTCACCTAAAACAAGTCACCGTTTTTAGGCCTAACAAGACCTAAAAACGGAAATACTTCTAAGAAAGAAATGTCACCAGGCCTTCCTTTTCTCTCTCATTTTTACCCTCAGCTCTCCTGTGGACACTCTGCGAATTGTATTTCCTCTCTTTCAATTTGTCGACCATGTTAGCACGCTCCACAATACGCCGCCCCCAGGGATCGTGGGCAGGCAGGAGCATCGGCCCCCGGTCAGGCCCCGTGAGAGCCGATAACCTTTCCGTGCTGCTTTAGCACGTTGTGTAAAGAACAATCAGCGGCTTATCAGCGTCGAATACAGACGAATGCTAATTCAAAGCCATGCAGGCAGCCTTCAGTCGGGGAATGAGAACAGCACACACGCTTGCACTCCGACAACCTGACGTCTGATGCAGACAAACGACAAAAAAGAATGGTGGAACGCTTTTTATTGCCACTCTGTTGTGTAATCTTCCGCCTCTAATCTGTTCTCATTGCACTGAAAATTGCACTGAAAATTGTGTTTCAGCTTCACCCTGCAGCTGTCATTCGGAGCATTCGAACAGAATAAAAGTAGGGAAAGGCATTTATTCCAACTGCATAATGATGAAAATGGATAAATTCAATATTTACCCCCTAATCACCGTGGTATCAAAACAAGCAGGAGTAAGGCTGGTAAACCACCAACGCAAAAAGAATCTCTTGTGAAATCACAGAATATTTCAGAGTTTGTTTCCAGGTGTGTAAGAAAAACTTGCTAAAGATTCATCCGTGTACACAACTAGTGTCACTAGTCATTTTTTTAAATTCAGGGTTAAAGGGTAGTGAGTGGTAAGATAATTTGGATATCCAGTAACTGTTGAAATATTTTTGCATAACCGCATCAGAAACTGATATAAAAGCTGAATTTTTAGAATTTCTAATATTTCATATTTGTTTTCATTTATATGCCAATTCTTGCAAATCTGGTCAGTGCATCATTCACTCCGACCAACTTGTATCATGAGGGCCATTGATAAAAGCAGCATACTCTAAATCATCTACTAGTTAAAGTATTCATAATCCTTGAATGTGTCAAATTTTATCTTATTAAAACCACAAGTTTTGATGGAATTTAACTTGGAACAAGTTGAGGCATTGGATGTTAAATGGACAAAGATTTTGCAGAATGGCGCAAGCTCAGTCAGAGTGGATTGAACATCAGTTGAACGTTAGTTTTCAAGTGTTGCAACTGGTACTTAACTGTTTTTCAGTCAGGACTTTGCAGAGGCCATTCATTGATCTAAGCAATTACATCTCTGGCTGTATGTTTAACCTCTGACCTGATTTCAAGTTCTTTGCACCCTCTAATAGTTTTTTGAGCAGGATTACCTCCACCTAGCTTTCAATAAACTCCAGTCATCTTTCCTGTACCTGGGAAGATAACCATTCCCCCAGAGCATAACGCTACCCCCTATATTGGGGGAAATGTGGAAATGATGTCTTAAATTTAACATGCAGTGTTGGATTTTAAGCTATTAATACAGTTTTACATTTAGGAGAGAAACATTTTTATGTCTGACCAGAAAAACTTGTTTGCTTTAGCGTTCACATAATTTGTGACTTTCGCACAAATCTTCTTTTCTCCTACATAAGGGCGTGGTGTGTTGAGAATTGTCTACTTATGCTGTCTAGTGCATCAAAACCAGGATGAAATACAAAAGGAACTGCTCTGTATATTCAATAAACTACATGCTGTATTAATTGCATTGTTAAAAACTAAGTACCATAAACAATCTTATGACATTTTGTAGAACGACAATCAATCAAATGTCCGAACCTCTTGCTAACATCTTGGGGGTTTTGCAATGGTAAAGTAATAGTAACATATTAACAGGTTAATATTCAGTTCCAGCTGTTCTTACATTACCAATGTACAGCCACAACATTTTTATTAATCTCTTTATGAGAAATTGGCATTCTTGATGTGGGTGGTAGGTAAATACAGGCTTTGTATAACCTTTAGTTAGTAGAAGAGTTCATTGGACGATGCTGTAGTACTGAGTGAGAAAATTCAAACTCCATGTAGAAAAGCCGTTTAATTGAAAAGTCTAAGCTAACGGCTCTTAAATTACCAACACGTACAAAAAATAAAAGTCAGGGACATGTTTAAAAACAGTGTCAATAATAGATAAAACATTTTATAACCTTTGTAGAGTCTGTTTCTGATCTGTTGATGATCAACATTTTGTGCAGCAGCAACCACAGCCTCCCAGACTGTGTTTAGAAAGTTGGACTGTTTTCCTTTATTGGAAATCTCTAGGAACTCACCACAAGTTCGCAATCGGTTAAGGAAGGGGACCACATCAGTTTTACATCTTATACACATTAACGGGTCGCTACATAGAGGAGTATTTGCATGTGATGGAGCATTGCCCTGTATAAAATTGTCTTCTTGAACATGCATGCTTCTTCTAGTACCACTGCTTGTAGTGACTTCCAAAAACTGGCAGTAAGTTAGGCAGTTGATTGTTATCCCACCTTTAACCCCAAAAGGTCCAGCTGGCTGTTCTTTAATAATCTAGTTCGTACCTGCTGACACAGGATTTTGTGATATTTCGGAACATATCACAGTAGGTCTTAAACTCAGAATCTTCGTGTAACCTGCATATACACAGAGTTAGCCACAAAGATGTGTGAGTGGCATAGAGTCAACAACTTGTCAACAAACTTAATGCTTATGTGTTAACCTAATTTGGATTATTCCTAACACCTAAATATTATTGGCTGTCTGCTAATTAGTTCTCTGATCTAATCTTTGCAAACAAAAAAGAAAAAGCCAATGGTCAACTCTTGGTAGAGAAAGCATCCTTTGTTTTGTTGGAATAGGGGATTACATCACCAGATGATTAAGTTTGTTACTGTATTACTGAAGGTAAAAAAGGAAGATCAGTTATTTTTGCAGGATGTATATATTTTTATTGGAATTTTGTGGATTCATTGGGGGGTATATTGACTGCATCAATAATTCCCTTGCCCACTATTGTTCTACTTATGTGTTCAGATCCATCTAGTCCATCAAGAGTCACTCTCACTTTATCAGTCCATAAAACCTTTGAATACTCTGTCTTCAAATAATTCATGGCGCATTCAAGACACATCAAGATTACGTGTGTTGTTCAGTGGTGGTCGGGATTTAAACCTCATTACCTTGCCCGTGTCTTTGAGCTTAACACCTTGTACTTCAAGCTACTCCAGGTAGCTTTCAGCTATAGAATGTGATTGGAACTGGAATATAATTATTTCCTTATATGTTTACGCTTGATTCTTGTCAAATCCTTGACAGTTAATTTTTGTTTTTGTAAAAACATGTTTCTCGTGACTCTGTTGACTATTTGTAACAAAATCTTTGTTGCCTCTATGATAAAGGTGTTTTACCAACTTGAATGGTAATCTGCCTAATAAGTATTAAGCAGATTACACAGACAGACATCAACTGCTTTGCTTAAGTCCCCTAAACATTTAAGCTTATCTAACTTGGAGGTAAAACAAATATGCTTAAAAATTATGATAAGGTCAAAATACCCTTTTTGCTATAAACTGTACAGGAAAATAAAACCAAAAGTAAAATAAACAGACACGCAGTCAGATGTTTGAATAGGAATTCTTGATGAATCACTCAAGTGTAGTTATTAACATTTTAGCTGGAGTGTAGATGTATGCAGAAGTTTTATTGGCATATGCCAATTTAAATTTAATTAAACCTTTTGTTGTCTTTTTTTACAAACATTACCATTTATGAGACGCGGAACACCCACACATGATGACCTTTGTGAATAACCAAATCATTGTGCATGTGTTGTACAAAATGTGCTGAACATACACATGTAGAACGGCGGTCCTTGGTGGGTGTTTTTGAGAATTTGCACCGAGTCTCCATGAGTGTACAGTTCATTGCTGCATTGTGAAATAAAAATTTCATAGATTTAACCAGAAACACTTTTCAGGGGTAATTACTTTCACAAAATGTCAAAAGGAAAAAAAATCATCTCAGTATTGCGGTGATGAAAGCTAGCATTAGCAACAGAGTAATTTATGGACTGCCATCAGCTTTGCAAAGGTTACTACCACAGGCAATTCAGACATGCAAGTTCTACGAGAACTTAATTAAAATATGGCGTATTTAAAACACATCCACTTCTAAGGGAAACTTTTCCATCTGCTGGGTTCAGTTTGTTCTACAAAAAGTTGGCATTTGGAAGCCCTTCTCCAGCTTTGTCGGTCCGTCTAATGTGCCTCTTTGCCCTCTTGCCTTTTTTGCTCTCCCAGCGCGAATCGTGCGGAGCCGTCAGTGGTGTGAGATGGCTCCCTGTATGGAGGGGGAGGTCTGCAGCCTCCTGTTCAACAGATCCGGCTGGAGCTGCACCAAGGGCAGTGGTCGTATCAAGACTGTCACGGTAATCCACACGACGTGACATTAATACACGCCATATGCACTTTAAGCAACGTGCCTTCATATTCAGCGTGAGGTGCCCCCATGAGGTCAGGTCAGGAGTCGTGTGAAGTTGCGCATTTTGGTCGAATGCCCTGTCAGCGCTCAAGTTTAACATGCTACTTTGTAGAGAAAAGTTTCGGCTTATCTGCTCTCCCATGTCTAAGGTTTATAAAGTATTTTACAAACTGAACACATTGATGAAGTCGGGAGTAAATATCTGACTCGAACTGGCCATCCACACAACTTGATGACCAGCTAAGCCACAGGTTTTTCTAAACATGTCTAATAATATTTATATAATTATTGCAAATACGTATACTCAAATATTCCTGGAAAAAAGTTTAACAAAAGCACTACTGAAATATCACAACCTAATTTTAAAATAGGCAAATCTCATGCTTTAGAAAAGAGATGATCTGTCTGAACTGTTTACTAAACTCAACATACTGAGTGCTTAAAATGCCTCCAGCATATGACACCACAAGTAATTTTTCATTAATTCCTACAATAATTATTCAACCACTTAGGAATACTTTTTCACCATTGAGTTTTTATTTAGTGATTATTTTTACTAACTTTGAAAAATGTTTTGCCCACTTAGCTTTCCCCAAACACATTTTCCAAAGAATACTAAAGCACAAAGCAAGTCAATTGTAAACATTTTTATGTACGTTCCCCATTTAGAAGTGGGTGAAGACTGTCAATGCGGCAGTGCCATTTCCTCAACAGTAAACACAGAATCCGCTGATCTCGCATACGCTTTCTGTTTGAAGCTCTATTATGGTAAATATGCAACAGAACTAACAATACGCAACAGCTGTAAAACCGAGACCATTAGTTTATTAATCAAAATGGTTAAAAGAGTTTTCTATCAACATAAATCCTGAAAATCAATTACTTTTTATTTCTTTCAGTAATTTCACTGTGATCCCTCACAATGTGCATTCATGTTTTGAAAGTACAGAGGAAAGACTCTCCTCCAACTGGATGAAGTGTGAACAGCCATCGGCCAAGGCGTACTAGGGGTTTGAGAATACAGAGCAATGTACAGAAAAGGGACACAGAAGCATTGATCTGAGACTACTGTCTTTTTTAAAGAGAAGTAAAACGTTACTAGCATTAGCAGCTTCTATAATGGCCTCATCAATACGGGAAAAAACGGCTAAGCAGATAAGTTCTGAACCAATTTTCAAGTCTACACTACAAAATAGAGCATACAGCCAGTTGCAGTAAAAGCTCAATGAAAGACCATAAGAGAGACACAGGGTTAAACACAGACAAGACAAGGCTGTCGTTGAGTTTTAAGACAAGACAAGGAGGAAAACATGTCACAAATTATTGGCAATACCACAAAATTGTAAGATTGTTCATCGTAAATCCGCTCACAATTTTACTTTAAAAAATTGCATTATTGGTCGAAGTCTTATACATAACTCATATCTATCAAAGATCGAATACAGACATGGAGTAATAATAAAATTAAAGAACAAAAATGTATTTAAGACAGAGGAAACAATAGACGATGAATAGAAGATAAAAAGAATGTCTGGCTAGATGATATGAAGGGTCTACCATTAACAGAATCTGTCTGTGTACTGAAAACATATCTATAGATCAGACCTTCAGAGGGAAAGTTTGCAGCCTGCTGCATCTCCTTTTAAAACCTGAAGAGGCTTTATGTCTGACAGATCAAACAAAAGCAACCTTCAGTGTTGATTTGTTGAACAATCTTACTGTAATGATTAGTGGTGTTTAGTGGGTGTTAGAATTTTTTTTAGCTATTTATCTTAAGTAATTTTGTTAAAAGGTGTTTTTATTTCTGGGTAAATTAAGCTGGACAATATAGAAATATAGAAAAAACTGGTCTGATCATAAGAACCTGGATATATGATTATACGAAGACTTAACGAACCTAATCGGAATATAGAAATCCTCTGGAAAGCCTTAAAATTTTAGGGATACAAGACTGTTTGGGGGACTGGCATTGTGTGGTTGTTTTTTTTAGGTATTTTTGAGCCTTTTAAAAAAAGAATATTGTAGCTCACTAAGGATGTTCTAACCTCCTTGGGTAGCTTTCTTTGCACATTTCATTTATAAGCAAAGTAATTACCATTAATGCAAGCAATGTTTTTATTGCCTTAGGAAATATCAAATGCACTTGTTGGCAGGCAAAAGGGCTTCAGATCACATTTACTAAGACTAATAAAGTTTTACTTTGTATAATAAAATTGTATTTAACTTTAGTGTGGCAGTTTAGCACTTCAGCTACTTGGTCAAAGTCTTTTTTTGATGAACAAACCTATTTTATCATCCTTTCCAAAAATGGATTATCATTGTTATCTTGTAATAAATCAGATGTAGGAGATCTGTTTTTGGGGAGTTTCTTATAAAGTATGTTTTTTTGTTGTTGTTGTTTTTTATAAATTGTTTTTCAGCAGAATCGTGATGTTTGTTTAATTATGATTCTGCATTTATAAAATACTGAATGACGTCTTTTAACCGGGTTTACTTGATGCTGCAGGGAGCTACTCAAAAAGTGGCTTATGGATGGGCTTCTTTAGGCCTGACCTTTAATATATTGTTAGTCATTGCTATTAATTATGAGTTTGACATTATCTGTCTTAGAAAGATGCATCGTATTATTAAAAAATTTGAGTTTTTCCCAAAGTTATTAATAGAATTCACTGCGGCTAACTGGGATCCTATGAACAAGTTCTTAAAATGAGCAGCTGATGGAAAACATCTGCTGTGACATCATGTATCTGCATGCTGCAATGCTTCAAATGTTTTCCCCTTACTAAATGTTCAACCCACTTGACCGAAAAAGACAAAAGGTAATTTTTTTACTTATTTCAAAATACAGCTGACCTCTAGCTGACTTTGTTAGATGTAAATAAACAAACAGATTCAATTTTTAAAACCTCCAGTATGGTGTCATCTGTTCCTCTGCAAGCTTCAAAAAGGAATCTCCGACTTGGTTTCTGCCAATGCCGCAGTGCCAAATTAGTAACGATGTATCTCTGTTTGAGACAATGTACGGTGGCTTAAAGCAGCAGTACATTCTACTCTGGTTTTAGGTTAATAAATGCTATTTTTGCTGAAAAGAAGCACAATTGCATATGAAATCCAATTTGAACAAAAAATAAAAAAATGCACTAGGAAAAACATAGTAATCACTCTTGAGGCTCTATTTCTTGCCTTGAGAGTGGCTGTAGCCATGGCTACATGCATCTCTGCCACTGTATGGTTCCCATTAAACCCATCGGCTATTTCACAAATTTATCTTCTCCAAATTTACTATACAGGTGTGTTACTTCGCCAGATGGTCTTCAGACAGTTATTTTTAATGACAAGGTGATAGTATATGATTTATTTGTAAGATCACATTTGTAGCCTAGCAATGATTAATAACTATATTCTAGTTGCAAATACCTTTAAATATCTAATAAATGCTTAACTATCTTCTTTTTCAGTTATGCTTTTTTAGGATTGGTTGTTTATATCAGTGGTAATGTAGATTTGTGTATATCTAAAATGTCTTTCACCAGATTAAGACCATCCAAGGGCCGCTCTTAGTTCTCCAAGAATGTTTGATCATTGCTGGCTTTCATTTGATTTCGAAACCCTAATTTTAGTGTGAATTTTAGGTTAAAAGCCTGGGTATAAAAATGGGTCTTAAGACGAGTTTTAAAACAATACAGCAAAGAGGGTTGTCTAATATGAACTGGGAGATCATTCCACAGTTTAGGACTAGCAACAGAGAAGGCTCTCTCTCCTCTAAGCTTCTGTTTAGCCCTTGGTACCTCCAGGAGCAGCTGATCAGCTGACCTGAGGCACCGGGTAGGAGCATAAAGGTGGAGCAGCTAAGAGAGTTAGGGCGGGGCGAACCCATTTAACGATTTAAAAAACAAATAAAACAATCTTAAAATGGACTCTTAAATAGAGTCTTAAATTCAAGGGCAGCCAGTGAAGGGATACTAAAATGGGAATAATGTGCTGCCCCTTCCGTGTTCCTGTTAGGAAGGCGAGTGGCAGCATTTTGGGCTCACTGGAGGACTGGCTGACTCCAAGATAAAGTGTGTTACAGTAATCCAGCCAAGATGTAAAAAGTTGGTCTTAACGATTGCACCAATTTGCTAGTCTAGTTTAAAATCACTTTCCATCTTAAAACCCAAGTTAGTGACTGTTTGCTTGGGTTCCATAAATAGTGCAAAAAGTGACCAATTGAAATAGAAGAGTCTAACACCTTGACCTGTTCTTTTAATTTTTGAAGATTAAAATTGCAGAGAAATTCATCAATGTTTATATCTGATGGATCATTGCTTTATGAATATAAGTCTTTCTAAAAATTCTTAAAAACATTGTTAATTGCATCAGGATCATGGGTAACAGATACTGTTAAGTCTCTGATAGATGTGATAGTATCCGTCTCTTTATTAATTTTTAACTTGTTTGATAGGAATTTTTTAGATTTGTTGCCTCGTTCAAAATTTTCCAAACAACGTCTTTGTACCAGAAACTGTTTTTTTTTAATCTAATATTTCATTTTAGGCTTCTAGGCTTTCCTTATTTTGTTTAATATATGTTCTTCAGAGGCTCCATAGGCATTCTCTAACTGTTTAATTTTAAGTTCTAATTCTACAATTCTTGAATTCTCCTTTTTCTTATTTGAATAAAAAGGGAATATTTTAACTTGCATTACTGCTTTTCCGGTTTCCCAGTGAGTGCAGGCTAAATCCATTCACACTTGTAACAGTTGCTAAGAGTCAGCCCTGGTTCTCTAAAACTAGTGATATACTGGTGATAAATATATATATTTTTTGTAAAGGCTTTAAAACAAACATGAATTGCCATTTTCCAATAAGTACTTTACCTTGACTCTATGCTTAATGATTATGCACCGGGAAAGGTTTTCGTGTCACTGTTCCAAATTACCCTAATACACAGCATACATTATGTGCTGGGAGAAAGCAAATCTCCATCAGCATTGGAATATTTCAAATTGAAGAACCTTTCGCAGAGTTACGGTGATACTAACAACCATTCCAGTAACAACCAGTAATACCGGCCTAATGGTTATGGGCTTTTCAGAGTACACTTCTATCCTGATAATCTGTTGAATGAGAAGGGTTAAGAAAACTTCAGCAGTCAAAAATATGAAAATATTTTCATTCTCACACAGTTTAATAACATTTTTCCATGTGCTCAAGTTTTGTTGGATAAGTGGTTAAGTTTGTATCTATTTAAACTTAGACTGTGTGAGTGGCTTCAATCTGACTTGCATTTGTCTGTAATAAGTACAACAATCACTCTTCCCAAACAAATCTGAATTTGATGGAATGACGCTGGCTGATATAATATCCTGGTTGTCTCATAAACCAGAAGTTATTTTGATTGTGCTACACTTTTGTCAGTAGAGTTGATAAATCAGCTTGAATGGCAGCAGAAACTCAGACAGCCACTCCAGGTATTAGGTTGTCAGAATGAAAGAGGAAGACTAAAGCGATATAACTTATAGAGACAGCGCAATCACAGCATAATGCAGCAGGGGGATGACATGAAGCACGGAGCCTAAGAGACGTCTGTCCTCGTCATCAGGTACACAATGCCAGAGGTCAGTTTGCGACCTGGTCAGTGAAATTTCTGTCTGGCCTGTCTCACCCGTTTGATGTTTCATTTTCCTCGCTCCTCTGCCCCATCCGCCTCACAGCCCCTAGGCAGCTGTGGCGAATTTACCACCATGCTGTATAATGTGCCCTGACAGCAGACTGGGTTTAGTGCTTTTGCCTTGGTAGAGACATTAACACAAATGCATATAACTTGTCTCGCTGCATATTTTTTATGGGATTTTACTGAACAGCGTTATTGCTGAAGTAATCATAAGTGATGCTCATCTGTCTCCTCTTCTTATTTTTTTGGTTTCTTCTCAAGAAGGGATTTTTTCTGGATTTAGCTGCAGAAGAGGGCAGATGTCCGGAGGTAATTGTATTAAGACCTGAAATTTGAACAGAGGATATAAGAAAATGAGAAATCTATGAAGAGGATTGATCAGGAGGAGTGTGTAGAAAACAGCAGTTTCCTCTTGTGCGTATCTGTGGGCTACTTGTGTCTTGGAGACAGTGTGAGCAGAGAAGCTGTATTCACACGAATGTAGTAATTTCATTCACCATTTCCCCCGGTGGCATGCAGTGTGACTGCGCAGGTCTCTGAGATATGATAATGGTTGTGCTCATTATTCCATGCTGGGGTGCACAAAGTTTGCTTGAGGTTTACTTAGTAGATAAAACAAAGTGACAAACATGCATGATGGGGCTATATTATGCAGACAGATGTGCATCATTTAAGCAGTGTACAATATATTTCAACTATGTTATATTTTAATCTTGCTTTAAATGAAATAGCATTAGAGCACTGTTTTAATGTCTTTAAATATTACATAGGTTTTGTTTTTATCTGCTAATCCATAAATGTTATACATCACATTTATCTCTTTCTTCAAAACCAGTCTCCTCTATCTGTTGTTTTGTTGCTAGTTTTCCATTGAGCTCCACTCAAAGTAATCAGAACCCATTCAGAGATATCAGATGCTGACCTGTTTATCCATCTCTTTCATCCAAAAGAAGACATCTAAATTACAGCAGGATAAAATTACTGTGTAATTAGGTTTAATCCCCAAATGAGGAGACTGGATGTCACTACCTCCACCTTATCTTTTTAATACCGTTATAACGCTGACTAATTCCTCTGTGCACCACAAATGCAATTCTTATTCCGTGAATTCTAATCTTTACTACATTTGAGGATAACCTATATTCTATTTATGTAGATACCTCTGTTTGAAGCTACTATTAAGTTGTTTTAATAGCTAATAGGAAGGCACAGACTGTTGTCATACATGAAATTTGCATGCTCACCCTGGGTGATCCTGGGATTCCTCTGGGTATTCCAGCATCCTCAGTCCAAAAATATTACTGTAATGTTGATTTATTATTCTAAAATGCCCTTAGATATGCGCATGGTTGTCTATCCTGACTTTGAAGGACTGGCAACCGGTCCAGAGTGTAACCTGCCCCTATCACTGTGGGATAAGCAGGTTTCTATACAATAATGCGCTGTTAAAATAAAAGCAGAAGGATTTCAAGTGGTCACAACTTCCTTAAGTTTTTCGTTTGTCAGAATTTTGACCCATTCCTAATGAACTATTGTAACTGAGTCACTTTTGTAGACACCTTAATTTTCACTAGAGAACACGCCTTTCAAAGTTAAGGCATTTGTCCCAGAGTGCATGTAGACATTTTAATCCGTCTTTGTATCTTGTTTACGAAGTAATTGCCTCCTTGTCCACTTTGATTGGCTTTTAAGCTCATGTTGAGACTGAAATTATTTCAAATTTAATCATTACACTCTCTTAGTGGCTTTAGCAAGCATCTTCTTCAGGTATTTTCCTTTTTGTCCTTGGGTTGGAAACACATATTTCGCATGTAACGCACATTCATCTTTCACACAGAACCTGTCTTATTTTTAATTGGATTATGGGATGTTCCCATGGTTTTTATGTTTGCATGTAATTGTCTAACTAGATTAACAGGGCACCTCATGACATCTGAAAATTTCACCCATTGCTGCACCGGACCAGTTCGTAATTGTCTTATGGATATTTATATTTTACATTGACTTGATGTGATGCAACCTACAACCACTGTTAGGTTGACTGGCTACTTTAAACTGCTCTAGAAACGTAGCAGTATAAAACACCTATGATCTATAATTTGCTGCTTGGCTGTTGTTTTTGGCCAAAAGGAATCTATTTAGGAAGACTAGCTGTTAGCTATTAGCAGTATGAATATTAAGGACGGATTTTCACCATATTAACAGTACCAAGAGCAGGGATTGGCTGGGTAGTTAAATAAACACCTTTAAGAACCTGGTTCTCCTAATTATATATTAGAACCCTCTAAAATCAAAATTTGCTGTACTTTCTTTTTATGATGAGTTTCGGTGGTGCTCCTTTGTGCTGCATACAATGTTCAACTTTAATCCCTAATGGTACTCACTTAAAGCTAAAATACGAATCGTGCGACAAAGGCAACAGAAGAATGGATGTAAGTCAAACTTAAATAACACATAGAGTTTTTTTGTACATTGATACCTTAATGGTTACTTTAGCATTTTGATAAAGAGATTGAGTGCGACACCAACGTAATACCGACTCACATTGCGCACAAACCCGACACCTGCAACTCCTGTTAAACACTTTGACGTCCTCCTCCTGTAAGCCGCTTTTTCTCATTTGTTCAGCTCACAGTGGCACTGCCAGGTCACTTCAGCCTAAACTACTAATAGAGTTTGTATATGCAGCCTGCTCTCCACTGCCAGCTAGCTATTAGTATGAATCACTCTCTGGAGGCCCGAAATCCACCCTCCTCATGCCTCCCACCCCTTTTCGGAAACAAGCATGCAATTTGTCTTCACTAGTGAGCCAATGAAAGGTCTACATATGATATTCTCCGAGGTGGATAGTGCAATTCAGGGGGGTTGAGAAATAACATTATGTGTTAGGTTTCAAGCACTTGACAGCGGGATGTGGATGTGAGTTTCGAGGTGACAAAGCAGCTCAGTGGTGTGTTAGATGAGTGCGCAACGATGGAGGATGCACATGGTCGTCTGGTGAAAATAGATATGACCAGCAAAGTTTAGGATGAGAGATATATTTTTTATTTTTTTGCTTTTTTGGTTGAGCAAATCCAACCGTAGTGGTGTTGATTTGTTTCCTTCATCTTCATCTGGTAGGATGTCTGATACTAGCTTTTTGTGTTGGGCCTTTTCCAAGTGAGAATCACAGTCTGAAACGGGGAACGTCAGAATAAACACAGTTTTACCAGCCAACTGGTTTCAATTACAGAATGTAAGTTCTGAAAAACCACCATTTAATCCTTTTCAGACTGTTTATTTAAGATTGATTATACCTCATTCACAATGGACAATATCTTAGAAAAGCAGAAAAAAAACTACACCCACACAACAAATGCTACTGTGAGCTTGTGAGTCGCATGAAGGGAAGTAGTGCAGTTGTAGTTGGAGGGAACTTTTAAATGTAGAGCTTTCACATCTGAAATTCACAAACCAAGTGACCCGCCAGGTAAGAGACACTTGTATCCATGTATTTTATTTTATTTTTTTTCACTTTCCTTTTGTCGGCTCTGGTGGCATCTCCTCCAGCTATGTCCTCTTTGTTTCAGCATCAGCTGAAGCAAAAGTGGGTGGAATGTGTGTAGTCCTGCCAGTGTTGCTGTAAACACAAAGGCATCACAGATAGTTGAACACGGCAGGCTTTTTTAAAAAGATGGCATATGACAGAGAAGGTCTGGACTTTTTTTTTAGCAAGGAGTGAATCAGAGGTATCACCAGGATATTCTGCAGCACACAGTTAAGATCATACAAATATAAGTTTAGGTATGAAAGGGATTAATATAAAAGAAGCGAGACAGGGGTTGTGAGTGTGCTCTTATGTAACGCTTTGTAGCATCTCGGCCATAAAAGCCTTAGTGACCACAAAGAGCCATTGGGCAACCAAGACATAAGTCGCCATGGTCACCGCTGTGCTGGGCAGCCCATCTGACCACAAGCACAGTCCTAATGAGATCCCACCTCAAAGGACGAGCAACACACTCCACAGGTCTATCATCGATGCGACTGCCTTTCTGCATCTTGTGGAGCCGAGCCGTTGATTAGTGGAGGATTCTCGAGTGCCGTGGGAGTGAGAACAGATCAATGGCATGCTCGCTGTTATTATTGTAGGAAGGCAAACGAGAGGATGCTGCGCCCAAGTAGGAATAAATAGAAAAGCAATAAAATTTCCGACTGAGCCTTGAGTGCTCTTTCAAACGATAGACTGGCTTGTCTTTCATTTCAAATGGTGTTTTCACACTGAGCAATTTCAATGAGTTCAGTTGTGTTTGTTAAATGTGCGGTTAAATTTAAACTACATCACGTCTAAACAGTTTAGGTCTTGTGCAATAATTTCTTTGACACAAAGTCAACTGGAACCCTAACTGGTTGTACTTCATTTGCACATGCATAAGCACCTCTGTTGGCAATTTTTCGCAATAAACTAAGAAATATAGATAATACAAAAAGCAGTACAACCCTAGAACTGAGAAAACTGGTATGACTTTTTCATTATTTTTTTTATTTTTTTGAATTTAAAATTTAATTGTATGAAATTAGTATTTCATACAATTAAACAAAAGAAATGAGGAGATATCCTTGATTTAACATTTTGTGGCAACACTATTCATAAGAAGCAACTTCTGCACTTTATAAGGACATGACTTATTTAGCAATATGCTAGCTTTTCTCAAACATATCCAATGTAAAATCTTAGGTTTTGGTTCTGAGATTAAAGAGGCCCAATATTTTGTATAAGAAAATATATAAATATATTCAAGCCACTAAAAAAAATTCTGCTGCTTTTTTTTTCTTTATGGTTTCATTGGTGCTTTTAGCTCTTTTTTTTGTCTTTGTCCTATTTTATGACTTATGAACTTTGTCTGACTCTTTTGATATTGTTTCACTCTGGGGTAATTTAGTAGCCTTGATACTTTATTGTGCAATGCACAGATTTAAAGTCCTCAGAGCCAGACAAAGCATGGCAGCCCCTAAACCAAATTGAGGCCCCTCCATGTTTCCCCACAAGCACAGTATTCTTTTCATTGGGAGCTTTGTTTTTCTGTCTGTAAACAAAGCTCTGCTGCGACGGGCCAGAATTAGTTGAGTTTGGTCTCACCAGACCTCGTAGAAATGAAAAACTTTAGGGCTTGTCAACATGCCCTTTGGCAAAACCCACTATTTCTATCCTTACTCGTTTTTCTGTCAATGGTTAAACCTCCCCTCTGAGCATTCCATTATTCATTGCATTTTAAATCATTCAATTTAATATTATACTGAGATGAGAGAAGCATCAAGCTGTTTGGAGACGATGGTATAGCCTTTACTTTTAACGTCTTCTTGGTGATTGTCTCAGTCATGGAAAGATGAAGCAGCAAAACTAAAGGGCAGATTAAAAGCTCAAAGGAAACTTTGGTAATAATGAAGGTTAAACGATTTAGTTTTAAACACGACTATAAATGAATATAAGTTTCTTTGGAGATATCAACATGTACTACTTTACGAATGTTTTTCACTTTTACAGGGTACATCATTATTTTAACATAATCCCCTTTACAAGGGGAAGGAAATCATTGGTTTAACAAGCGTTGTAGTTACACAGTGGTGCACTATCAACGAATGATAAGGAATTCTTGTTGGTTCATAACTCCCTATTCTCATGGATGCTGTAGACCAATTAAATGATATGTTTGATTCCTTACAGGTAGAGTACTCATTTATTCTACCAATCTTGACTGTCCAGTTGTCTGTTGTAGATATCCTTATCCTAGCTAGGCACATTTAGAGCGACCAGATAATCTAAATGTGACGTTCTGAAACTGTGGGAGTGTCAGTATGATGAGTATCCGGATGATCAGAGAGAATTCTTGGATGCACAGGGAGAAAATGCTAACTTGGTTGAAAAGGATTCCAGGATAGAAATAAAATCCAGGATGTTTTTGTTGCAAATAAACAATGCTAATAACAGCATAACCATGTGGCCTCTATCTTGACTAAATATGGACTTTTAAGTTTGGATTGAACATTTCCTCAGGCAAAATGCACCTCAATTTAGGTTTATTTTCAAAAAATAAATAAAATAAATTTAAATCATGGACCTACTTTAACTCTATGCACCTCAAACATCAGGGACTCCAAAGTAAAATACAACATATTTTGTTATATTCTTGCGTCAGATATAATCGCTCTAAAGAAAGAGCTAGAGACCTTCCCATACAGTAGCTTCTGCTTCATTCTCTTCCTAATGGGTGTGTGTTTGCTGGTTGATAAGGCATACACGCATGTTGCTACAGTGTTTGCCAAAAATGTATAAATACTGTTTTACCAGTAATTAGCTTCTGAAGTGGATTTTGTTTTTCTTTTTTTTTATGTTGTACCAACTGACGCATAACAAGAGTGATACAAATACCCTTAGACAAATATTAAACTAAAGCTGAAAGGGTTTTTCAATAGTGTGAGGGCTGCTGTTCACATTAGCAGTAATGCTTTTGTCTGTACGTTTTTTTTTTGTAGCAATTTGTTAAATAAACAGTTTTATTCATTTTCATTTGCCTAACCAGCTAATCTCAGAGTAAATATTTCATCTTAAAAGGTCTGTTAGGAACCTACACTGCATGTGACTTTGCTCTTATCTTTATATATATTGTTTTATGTTGTGGTCGCATAAACTGTTGCTTTATTTCTCACATACACATACACTGCCCGCAGAACCTCTTGCGCACAGTTTAATTCTCAGTGGGATGTAGTCATCAGATGAGAACAGCTTCCATGTAAAATAGCCTTTATTAGATGCTGCGGCGCCGTTTTCACCAGCATCTATTTAGCCTAAATAAGATGCATAAAATGAGATGTAAACTAGATTTTCTGTTGAATAGTAACTCCTGAAGGATGCATAGATAAGAAACAGGCTTTAGGCAGAGGGATATCTAATAAGAGCTTTTTTTTTTTATTATAGCAGGAGAAGTAAAGGTCATTCAAGAAGTGTTTGGATCTTCGAAGTGTGTTTAAGAATCTGGTCAGAGGAAGTACAGATACCGAGCGTTTGTGTTGCACTCTAGTGCCCTGCATATTCACACCCTGTGAACCTTTCCAAAGGATTCTTCCCATTGCAACCAGTCAATTCTATTTATTTTATTAGGGTTGTAGGTGTTAGAGCAACACATAAAGCATATGAAAAGTCATGGTATACGAATAAACGTCTGTGTGGAGTGCAAATGTACTCTTCGCCTTTTAATCTCAAAAGGAAATTCCCATATGTCTCATTTAATGTCAGTACTAATCCGACTGTACTTTAAAGGCTAAACTGAATTGTTAGAGAAATGAACATTTAGCATTATGAACACCAAGGAACACCAAAATCCAGCTAAAAATCTGTGTCAAGCCTTAAAACTGATCATCACAAGTTGTCTCCCTCCAGTTTGACTAAGGCTAAGCTTTTTTCTAAAGTACAACAGGCAACAGCTTTAGATGAGGCATGTGTAAAGCGGATTTTGTTTACAACTAGCATAAAAGATCCATATGTATGAATACTATTGCAAGTCTATCAGTGTGTGAACTCGTACACAGAGTTGAAATAAAAAAGAAATATGGTTTACAAATAAAGTGTGACCAGCACCATAAAAACCACCAGAAGTTGTGAGACAACCTGTGTTATACAATCAAGAATCAAGAAGAGATGCTTCCAGTGACGCTCTACAACTCCTGCTATAAAAAAAAAATTCTGTTTCCTCTGCATCTATTTTAGTTTTCTGTCTCTTTAAACCCCCAGTCGGTCATGGTAGACGGCTGCTTGTACTGAGCCTGGTTCTGCTGGATGTTTCTTCCTGTTAAAGGGGAGTTTTTCCTCTCCACTGTCACTACATGCCTGTTCAGTATGAGGGATTGCTGTAAAGTCAACGACAACACAAGCCATTGTTTCTGCCTGCTGATTCCAGAGGAGTGAATGCTGATTTGTCTATGATATACATCATAGACAAATCAGCATTCACTCCTATGATTTTAATTGATTTTCTTGTAAAGTGCCTTGAGACGAAGTCTGTTGTAAATTGACGCTATATAAATATTGTTGAAAGGATTTAAGTCAATCATGTTCAATCATGGGAAACTATTTAAAAATGTTTTGCTTTTTTTGTGGGGGAAAAAAAAAATAAATCACTTAAAGTTTTAAATTTTGAAGCTCTGTCAAGAGGAATCTTGCATCAAACAACATCATCGCTATTTTATGTTCGGTTGTGAAATCGGATGATCTGATTGGACCGTCGTCCTCCCTGGGAAACACCCGGCAGAGAAAGGAGCATGATTCCAGCTCTAATGTTTCCCTGACTGACCTCCAGGCTTTCGTGAACATGTCAGCTCGTGAGGTGACGGCACTCTTGGCATATCGTATCTGACAGCCTCTCTCAGGTTCCTCTGGGCTAACATATTGTAGATGGGCTGTTTCTCCAGTGGATATAGACCTACATTCAGAAGAAGAAAAAAAAGACTGATGTTCAGACAAGACGTGTGGGATTGCCATGCGTCCACGTCGGGCACAGAGGTTACAATACCTAAAAAAAACGTACCTTCATTCATATTTCATTTACATGTCTTTTATTTGTCAGGACTCAAAGAAAAATGCCCTCCTCATGTGTTTGTCAGATGTTGCGGGATTATCCGTCTTCGTGAGCCGAAGCAAGAATCAAGAAGAATCAAGAATCAGTTTATTTATATAGCGCCAATTTACAACAGGTGTCGTCTCAAGGCACTTCACAAAAAATCAATTAAAATCAAGGATACATTCTAACAAATCAATTTGAAAAAGTTTCCAATCCAAGGAACCCCAGCAGATTGCATCGAGTCATTGACTTATAGCATTCACTCCTCTGGAATCAGCAGGCTCCTCTGAAGTTGTAGAACGTCACTGGATGCATCTCAGCCCATGTTTTCATCCAAGAAGCTGTCTCAGCTAACAGAACGCCATGCCAGGTATGGCTACTATGGAGAGAAGAACACTAAGAGAAAACAAAAGGTTAACAAGGTTGAGGTAACGGTAACTAAGTAGATTGGACAAAGGAAGAAAGTAGCAGAGAGAGAAGTGGTCAGATTGTCCTCCAGCAGTCTAAGCCTATAGCAGCATAACTATAGAAAACCTTAAATAACTTAACCCTATAGAGTGAGACATGAAGAAGGTAGAGCAAAGGAGAACCGTCTGTCAAGACTGAGTTCCTCCCCCAGCCGGATTAGGCTGTCTTCTCTACCTCTTCCTAACTATAAACTTTATCAAACAGGAAGGTTTTAAGCCTAGATTTGAAACTAGACAGGGTGTTTGCCTCAAGGACTAAAGCTGGAAGCTGGTTCCACAGGAGAGGAGCCTGATAACTGAAAGATTTGCCTCCCATTGTGCTTTTAGAGATTCTAGGAACCACCAGTAAACCTGCAGTCTGAGAGCGAAGTGCTCTGTTAGGGACATAAGGAGTAATCAGATCTCTGATATACGATGGAGCTTTATTAGTGAGGGCTTTATATGTCAAAAGAAGAATCTTAAAATCTATTCTAAGTTTGACAGGGAGCCAATGAAGGGAAGCTAA
>JAVLVB010001056.1:680272-705238 GCA_032876305.1 Orestias chungarensis | reverse complement strand
GAGGTAACAACCAAAAGACAAAGTCTTTCTCTTGGGAACAGAGGGGGGGGGGGGAGGGGGACAAAAAACTTTGTCTTGAAGTTGGATTTCTGCTAATACACTAATCCCTGATCTCAAACGTCAATGCTGTGCATCTTATTGAAAATATAAATCTTTCCATTTATGCACAGAACTCTTGTGTTCACACGTGAAGAACAATACGGTGCATCCCGAGCTCGGAGACCGGGCTCCATGTGTTTAAATTTCAGTGCAACTTAAGCAATTAACAGAGCTATCCTTCTTACTCTTTATCTGCGAATCTCCCTCATCCATCGTGCCACCGGGAGATAAATGCGTCTACGATGTCCTTGGATCTTCTATCTTGTAAACACCATAGGTGATGAGAGCTGTTTAGCAGCAAGCACAGCGCACAAACGGCAGGCTTCATCTCTTGCCCAGTTGGTCCCATGGGGTCACGCTCACCTTGTTACCCTTTTAATTAGTGGTAGCAGTTAATAGTCCGGGTTGCCTCTGCTGCCTCAGCACTCCTGGCCTGACTTCGAGAAACCCTCCGATCAATAGTGAACACTTGGACTGAGACCGAGAGACAAAGGAGAGGGAGTGACGGACACTGTAGAGGCAGTTCTGGTCATTTATTTACAGGCAAATCAAGCATAATATTGTTACGTTGCTACCTTTGGGACCTGTGCTAGATTTTTTCTCCTTGCGCCTTTAAAGTGATAATAAGGCCTGCAGGTTTTTCACATCCCTCTTTCTTAGTTTCTCCCTTTTTCCCCTTTCTTCGAAAATGAATGTAATCAAAAAGCAAAGGGTTTGCCCGGCTGATTCTATTGTCCCCTTATAAGCTTTTATTTCGTGGGAACACTCGCCTCCTGTGCTTATTTCTTTTCTTGTTTTGATTTAAAGATGCAGTGGAAGTACTTAGCATTTAGATGACATGCTGCGGGAGAGGTGTGATGGATCAGCGCCTCTTCAGAGGACTGACTTCCTTTAAAGGCGCCAGGGCCGGTCCGCCTGGCGGGACGGACAGAGCGACGGATAGCAAAACGACAGGCGTGGACGGGCAGCAGAATACCAAGTCAGAACGAGACCGGCGCAGCCTGGGAATGCCAATGTTCTGGCCAGACAGCCGTCTCGCTAAGGTTCCTCTGATTGGCTAAACACACCATTACCTCTCTGATTATAATTAGCCCGGTCATTATCTGCACAAAAGTGGCTCATTCGCTAGTTTTGAGAAGGCATAAAAGCAGTTTTCATCCTGTGGTGGGAAAACTGTGCGTCGTGTTCTCCGCGAGAGCGCCATAGAAGCCCACAAGTTGCATTTCTCACTGCTGATGCGGAAAAAGAACAGTAGCTCTTAATCAAAGAAAATATAGTTTTCTCTCTCTTGAATGCTGCTGATGAGGCTATTATTATGTGCTCCTACTGTATATGCCGGATGGAGGAGCGAAGCTGCATCCATTAAACTAGTGATGTATAAAACATAATTAAGGCCCTTTTCTCTTCTTAGATCCAGGTTGAAGCGCTTGAGATATTGAAATGTTTATGTAAGCACTATTCACAGGATTCTGACCGTCTATCTTCTTTTTCAGCCTTTACCCAAGGAGCCTTCGTAGGACGAAGAGGAAAACAGTAAGTGGGAATTTTGAAAAGCCGGATTCTGATGTGCATGCTGATAACTTGACCTTTGTTTGAGACGACATAGGGTTCTGATAGTACGATAGCTTTAAGCACAACACAACACTGGAGGAAAAATATCTTATTGCTTTTTCTTCAACATCAAACGGCAATTCCTATACAATGTTATATGTTTCGATTCACAGATACGCAGGAACCCAGCCAATTGAATCATAATAAAGATTAATAAAGTTACAGTGTTTTCATCATGCATTCACCAAACAGGTCATCGTCTCTTAAGCTCTGGACTATTTTTGTAAACATCCATTTCACAAACAGTCTCATATTTACTTAGTTAAAATGCACAATGCACAAAGCTTCTTTATTTCATCGCAAGGCCAGAGGTAAATTCCAAGAAAATTAATTAAAACTGTAAATCTGAGCTTAAATAACGGCCTCATGAGACCCGCAGCTGCAGCTTTAGCAGTCTTGTCTCGACCGGAATGAAGAATCGACATCTATTTTGGTCATATAGTTTTGCTGCAGCACGTTTGGAGAATGAATCAGGCTTTAAAGCCTTCTTTTGTAAATAAGGACAAAACCGGAGCTGGGCCTTTCTATAAGTAGAGGAGGTAGAAACACTTCAAGGTGGATGAAAGAAAAGCAAGGAATTGTCCATTTGTCAAGATGGAGTCACTTTGATGTTTAGCTAGGGTTAAAAAAGTGAAATCAGGGAAGTTATGGGTAGTTTTATAAAATATAAGAAAAAAGAATGTTCCCCTGGAGTTTGCATCAAAGGGAAAAGCTTCTTCAAACGTCCATGCATTCTTTTAGGACAAAGCAGAAGGGAATTTTATGAGAAAATAGTTTTTGACAAATGAAATTTGTACAAACAAAAAAGGAGGTATTTAAAAAAAAAATCACTTCTGTATACTAGAGATTGCTAATGTTAGGATTAAATGCTCTACAACCCCTCTATTTTAAGATTGTTCTTTTTAAAAGTCGGTCAGACTACAGCAGATCGTTCATACTGGTGTGGCAGATAAAAAACACGGGGAAATGTGCAAAAAAATAAAACAAATCCCTCCCCGGGGAAAGTCGCCTGAGTATCTACGAAGCTTTTTATATTCTGCAAAACCACAAGTATTTGGAAGCAACACGCTTTATGTCTCCTAGCCAATATCCTAAGATTGATTTTTTTTCCCTCTTCCATGGAGAAAACTAAATGAATCACATACAATTACCAATGTCAGGGAGAAAAGGGGGAATTGGTGGAGTCATAAATATTTATCTGCCCGACCCTGGGAATTTCTGCAATTCTGTGTGGATTTGCCAACTTATATTTAAGTGTCTGGATGATTTATAAGGGCGGTCCCAGGGTGTCACGTTTGTCCACTGTCACCCTGAATCAATTAACATTTATAGATTTATCCATATCGCATATTCATCGTGCAATTTCAAATTTGTTCAGCGAGGTTTTCCTGATCAAGTGATTTGTTAAATTAGGTCATTAACAGCAGGGACTTCACCAAGGGTAAAATATCTTCAGAGTCAGAGTTCTTTGTGGAACTGGCCTGTGATATTGGATCTTTTAATGTTTGTAGGATTTTAAAAGTGAAAAACAAATAGGAAAAAGCATCAAATAGTGCTGGGTAAAGCAACTTTTTAAAGATGATAAATACATTATATTCTTAGCTTTGTTCCGGCTGTATTTAGAGTAACTGATGAAAATCCTCATAGTAAAGCTTTATTAAATGGCTGATTTAGATGTCAGTACTAATAAATGTGTACATGTACATATGCCAGGATAAATGTTGTAAGTGAAAGATTTCCTTGGCATGTCTACACATCCTTGTGAAAACAAAAGAGATGATTGTAGATTTCAGGAGAAACAGTGTCAGATCAACCCCTATTTCCATCATGGTAGAAGAAGTAGAGATGGTTCAGGAATACAAATACCTTGATGTTTATCTGGACAACAGAGTGGACTGGAGACGTAACAATGAAGCTACAAGAAGGGACAGAGCAGACTTTACTTCTTGAGAAAGCTAAAATCCTTTAAGGTTTGCAGTAAGATGTTGCAGATCTTCTATGCGTCTGTTGTTGAGAGTGTCATATCCTCTGCCATCATCTGTTGGGGCAGCAGCGTCAGAGCAAGGGACCTAAAAAGGCTCAACAACCTGATATAGAAGGCTGGGTCTGCTCTGGGGACAAATGTAGAATCTCTGGAGTTGACAATGGAAAGAAGGATTTTACATAAAATTAAGAAAAATAATAGACAACCTCTTCATGAGACTGTTACTGGAAAACAGAGTCTCTTCAGTCAGAGGCTTCTTCAGCTTAGTTGCAAAACAGACTGCTACAGACGATCTTCCCTGGCCACAGACATCACCATCTCCAACAACTCCTTAGTTAAATGAGATACTCCAAACAACATTTAATTTCCCTTTGGGATTAATAAACTATTTTTGATTTGATTTGATTGATTTGAAAGTTCAAGATGTGACGTATTTTTTAATTTTTATTGTTTTTACCTTTTTCTATCTTTAAAGTGATTATATGTGTCTATTGGACAACTCATCTAACAAACAAACAAAAAAACGAAAATCAAGAGATGCAAAAATAGGGTTTGCCAAGATGTGCGGAAATTATATAGAGGCTGTTCATAAACATTTTAACCCGATTTTAAAATTCAGTCTGCCATTTGTTTTTAGAGAATATGATGATCTGTAAATACGGTTCGGCTGTTAATTGTCTCCTTGCATCCCTTGCCAAAGGATTTGATAAAGGTATCAGTCAGGAGGAGGGGAAAAAAAGCAATAGAAGCAGTAAAGAAATAGCAGGTACAAGCGGTTTTGTACATCAGACAAAAATGTCTTGTTTTTTGTTTGTTTTTTGCGTGTCCAGACTAGAAAATATCTTTGAAGGCAAGTTGATGTGTTATGGTCCAGATCAGGCTTAAATACTAAGATATGGTTCTGCCATCGGCAAGGTAATAAGTAAGAAGTTGTCAACAGCTCGGGTTGCTGGTGTGTCAATATGTGCACGTTTATTACTGTGAATCAGTCAGTGTGGCTCTAACGTAAATCCCTTTGAGTGGCCAATCTAAATCAAGTCCATTTATCTTTATGGGGAAAAAATATGTCAAAACAACATGCATTTAGGCGCAACTATTCCCACACAAGTAAAACATTTCGAATAAGCAAAAGAAATAAGCAGAGGAAAATCTATTTTTGGATGGAAAAATCAGTTTTTGGAGGACTTGTGTCCAGAGCGAACTCTTACGAGCAATTTGTTAAGTCCCTTTAGGAAGGCTTTGGACAAAAGATGTCAATCTGACTGGTTTGGATACCTGTATTGAAAGGACTCTAACATTTCTGTCTGCAAACATTGACACTTTTTCTCACTCTTTTTATTGGTTTAATAGGTAATATACTGTGATTTTTGTAATTGTGATGTCTAAATGTAATAAAAATGGATCGCATGTGCCTAAAATTATTTTGCTCAGTGGAAATCTTTGAATGATTTTGTGTCTTCTATTTGTTCTCTCTTTCCTTTTAGGGTCACAAACATGTTTTTCTCCAAAACAAACCAGTGGCCAGTCACTACACGTGTATCCATTCGCCAACGAGGACTGACTGTCCAGGACAAAAATAAAATAAAACGAAACAAAAAGCTTCTCCAGTTACCACAGCAAATCTTTTTGAGAACTCTGAGAAGCATCAACTGAGCCGTTCGATACACCATCAGCATTGAACGTTCACCGCAGACAATTTTCACAAAGTCGACATTGAGAAAAAGAGGAAAACTTAACAAACGCGAGGAACAATTATCGGTGGAGTATTGATGTGCTTGGCTTTTTTTCCCCGTTCTTGTCCTCGTCCTGATTTCTGAACAGAGGATCTTCTTATTTGTACCTTTGTGACTTAATTCAAAGTTGGCCACTTTATCTTCATTGCAATCCCTTCCACGAAGCTGTAATAACCCAGCCACGTTTCTTTAACGACACTTTGCTGCTAAAGAGTTGTAAATTTACTGAGGCTGAGCCAGACCCATCTCGCTCCGTCCGATTAGAGCCTCTAACACTTTTCTCTCGTTTGACTCCGCGAAACTTTACGAGGCTGAGGAGGACACCCCCAACTTTACGAGGCTGAGGAGGACACCCCAGGACCATCACTAGGAAGAACTGGGAAAGTCACAGCTGACAACCAGGAATAAGTTGTTGATTCCTCCTCTGTGAAAGATGGTACAATGTGGATGTGTCGCACGACTTATTTCTTTCCTTGCTTCTTTTTTTATGTGGTGCAAACATAGACTAGCAGAGTGGCTTTTGTCAATGAACCCGGTACATATTACCCACACCACTGGGAGTATTTAGCAGATGTGGACCCCATGCTCATTTTTATGTGTTTTGGGAGATGGTGCATGTGTGTCCATGTGTGTTATTCTCTGTGTGTCTGAGTGTGTGTGTGTATGTGTATGTGTGTGTGTGCGTGAGTACATCAGGAAACACACTGTGAAATACGTAAGTCTTATCCAATGCATTATTCATACTCTTGTATATTTTTGGGACATGCCCAGACCAGAGCTCACCATCTGGCAGGAGAATTTCACAGATGTTGGATCTCATTCAAATCCACGGTTTAACCTTTTGCTTTTTTTTTTTCTCTCGCTTTCCTTCTTCCTTAAGGGTTTTACAGATATTTATACGAGAGTAACAAACGATGGAAGTTGGACAAAGATCACAGTGTTTGACACAAGTTAAATTCTGTAATCAATCCCTGTTTGTGTGATTAAATGTGTTTCAGAATCCTGTCGAAATTGAATATATTTTGATATCAGGTGTTTCGGGCCAGCTCTTCGCAGGACGTGGTATTTGCATATTTAGACGATAGCGCGACTTCTTTTGAAAATGTACATAGATCGGTATATATTCAACAAATATATTTTACGTTCTCAATAAAGGGCAACAGAGTTGTTTAATTTGGAGGACACAAAAAAATAATATTACCACTTCTAATAATACCCAATCTGAACATTGTAAAATTCGTCAACATTTGTTCTTATATTATGACGAGTATTTTACTTTGTTTTGCGGTTTCCAGCAGGGACTGCTTTTTGATGCTGAGGTGTTTTTGTTAATGTGTCCACTCCATTTGTTTGATTTCTTTTAGTGGAAAACAAAAAATAACTATAATCTGTATTTCTCCATTCACTGTACGCATTTTGGGTGTAAATAGAGTGTCTGTTTTTTTAAAGTGTTGAGAATGAACTTGGGGAATTTGCGGGAGTTGTTTTGCCCCAATTGACGCCCGCGGGGTGCGACAGTTTTGCAGACAGTGAAATCCCTTGTTCGAACATCTGTTTGGGCTTAAGAGCTTGGTTTTAAAGCATGTGGACAAAGACTGGCTAGAAATACATAAGAGGAAGTGTGTTTGTGAGAGAATGGCTTCATGCGTGTTTGATTTTTTTTCCGGGTCAGCTATGGTCTGTATAGTGAGAAAATATCTATTTCCACCTTATCCCATGGTTTTGGTTTCATGCTGCCTTTTTAATCAGTCCTTTGGTTTTGCACTCCGTGTAAATAAATTTGATTTGATTTGACTCCATGTGACTTTTGATGCTGCTGCAGATGGAGTCATTTGAGTCTTGAGCTGGATCGTTTGTCTGAGTTAGAAATGAAAAACCTATGAACTGAATGATCATCTTGACAAATTTGTATTTTTTTCATTGAATTATATAATTCAACCTAAAATAGATTAACCTAATTTATCTTAATTTATTGATTTATTTGGAAGGGGCAATGTAAATTAGGTAAACATTGTTATATATGCTTTTAAAAACATCCCTTAGAACTTACACGACAAAGTTACATACAAGTTGCAAAGCTAGTTGCCTTTATGTTTAAACACATTTAACAACTTTATAACATGTAAAGAACACTTTTACCATAAAAAAACTTCACCTTTGAAAAATATTTCCCCCTCCTTAAAATGGGTTTAAAAAAAAAGAAAGAAAAGCAGGGGGTTTCCAAACTCAGTGATGTTACACACTTGACTGAAAACTTATAGATAAGATAAGAATGGAAACCAGTACTATATTACATGCAACCAGAAAAAACTTTGCATCATCCTTTTAATCATATTAACACGTGTGTAAAAAGCCAGAGTGGTTTAAACAGCATTTTGTTTTTGTTGTTTTGCTTTTATTAACCCTGTTACAGCTTGAATCAGAAGCAGGCTGATGCATGTTTATGGCAGCACAAATCACCAAACTAATACACATTTTCATTTATGTAAACCAGTGATGAATTACACATATTAGTGCATTTTAAAAAGCCTCTATAATGTTCCTATTTATTTTAGATTTATTAATGCAAACATTACATCTAATTAGTTTTCTGGATCACCTATAATTAATTGGGGGGGGGGACTTAAACCACTGAATATTGGTTGTTTTATTGATTATGCATATGTTTTTGCTCCTACACTTTCTTATTGTACTATCTGGTATAAGACTGGTCAAAATGTTGTAGCATTCATTGTCTTCGAAGATGTTTCAGTTGGCTGTGAAAGCTCTCTGATGTGTGGATGCTGCGTTTGCTGCTGTGCCAAATGTTCCCACTCAACTCCCACTCAGGCAGAGATGTTCTTTCAACGGAAGCCCGGCTGCTTCATTCCTTCCCATTTCAATTTTTTTTTGTGCTTGCTGTCTCCAGGTTCTCTACATGTGCTACTATCAGGATCAGTAGTGAAGCAGCTTTTGCCAACTACTACACGATGGTTAGTGTAAACGACCATTCATCCAGGCCCTGTTTGCTTCTGTCCTGTGTAAGACTGGAAACCACTGTAGTGTAAAGGCAGAAAATGCTGCAGAAACCTAAACTTCATTTAAATAAATCCCTTTAACAATTGTCACATGTTATAAAATACATAAGATGAGCCCCAGATCACCTCTTGATCCTTCCGTTTAGCTCTGTTACTAAAGTTTAGAAGTCCAATTCACGTTCAGTATGCATCAGTTCTCCTTGACTTTTCAGACAAAATAAATAAAACATGTAATTTCAAATAAGTACAAAACATATTCAAGCCAATAGGTATCTAGGTTTAATTCCATACCATAATAAGATACATTGCTTGTTGAAAAACACTGTAAAAGTAGTATATTTCTTTTGATTATTAGTTAGACCACGTGGCTGCATGGTTTCAAGCATTTTAAAGCATCTGTATAGCCGCTGTCATATAGCATGTATATAATTGACACAACTCCTTTTATCATACGGTAAACATCATAAATCAGTGTGTTGTAGCAATGACCCTACAACAATATTGCCTAATATCAAGGAACATATTAGAAACACTAGGTCTGTACAATTAAACATGCATCCACCTTTCAAACAATAAAACTAAAAGTGGACTTTCAGGTTTTCTTCTTTTTATTTTAATTTTGTTGCTTAATACGTTTCTTAATACATTGGGGATCTAATTGCATTGACATCATATTCCCCAAATGAGTAGGGTACACATAATGTAGCATTTTAAAGCACCAAACAAAGCTCTTATGAGCCAGTCTGAGCAAGTGTAGGACAAATGATACTTTGAAGTCGTCCCCTTCAAGCTTTCATAACATACATTTTTACTTTGAATTAAAAAAATAGTAAAAAAATAAAAAAAGTCTCAAATTAAATAATTTTTATTGTTTATGCAAAATGTTATTAAAGGGAGTTTGTCAGGGACTTTGACTGGAGTTAAAGCCACTTAACGGGGTGTCACATTTCCATATTCAGTTTCATGCAAGTTCATCCTTCACAAGGAGTTTGTCTCAAACAGAATAAAATTGAATTATTTATGCTGGCAGTTCTCTAGCTAATACCTATGAGCAAAATTTTTGTCCCAACATGAACTTTACATTTATTCATAATTTCCAACACAAACTTACTAAATCTTAAAAATGATATGTTATGACATGATTATAATTGGAAAAGCTAAATAGTATAATATGTCAGCATCCTGGTGATTCTGAGAACCCCTTATGTTACTGTATGTCCAGAACCAAAATATGGAGGTAATAAATGTTTGATCCGACTCGTTTCTAAAGAGGAGAAAAATGTAATCCTACAAGGTGGCATGTGAGTATCTGAATTGGAAGGAATTCGAAATGGCTGCTGCTCATGACGTCAGAGGTCCTCAGTGGGAAAGACTCCTGTGGGTTCAGTATGTACCAGCTCACAGAGTCTCCTTTCTCTGTGGGTAGTTTCTGTGTATCTCTGTGCTGAGAGGCTATTTGAGTAAAGGAATTCGTAGTGAGAACAGAGAGAAAAGAAAATGCAGTCTAGCTTTGAAATCTTATTATTACTTTCTTTTTAATTGCGTTGTAATGGATCTTGTGGGTAAGGTAAATATGGTAAATGACTAATCCTTGCTTGAGATACAGTACCAACTGAACTCCTACATTGTGTCGCTCTGCTATATATCTGCGTATTGGTGTCTTAATTTATCATAAATCTATACTAAAGGATCCAGAAGGATGTAAATGATGTTTAATCATAAAATCAATAATATTTAATCAGCAAAGCCCGAGTGTAGACTTGAATGTGATGGAGCATTTGTTGAGCTAAAAATGGATGGCAAGAAGTCCTACACAACTCAGTTGGGAATTATCACCAAATATACACAAACAAAATCCCAGTGAAAACATGTTGTTTGATTGGCGTAATGTCAATACGAAAAGCTTTTTAGCAGGATTCTATATAGAATGGCATCGAATTTGACATGAAATTTACAAAAAAAGGTAACAAATCTGATACTTTACATAATTTTGAGCCATATCAGTTTAAACCCCAGTGTCTTACCCACTCCCGGATATCCGTCATATGTTGCAATCTGAACCGATTACAGCAACCACATGTTTGCACTTGGTGCTCATTCAATTATTGCTGTCAGATTAACAATACAAAGCTAAAAGAAAACTTTTTAAAAGCAGTACAATCACAATACTTAAAAAATAGCTATATATATATATATATATATATATATATATATATATATATATATATTTTTCTCTTTATATATATATATATATATATATATATATATATATATATATATTTTTCTCTTTATATATATATATATATATATATATATATATATATATATATATATATATATATATATATATATATATATATATATATATATATATATATATATATATATATATAAATATAAATATATATATATATATATATATATATATATATATATATATATATACCCCAAGAGAGTTACTTTAGGTAAAATGTTAACAGCTTATAGCTATAGAAATCCTCTTTGAAAATCTTTAAGGATTTAACTTGGGGACCCAAAATTTTTGCCAGCTATGATAATGGAAAGTCATAATCACAGTTCTCCACAAGCACACATAAGAGAATCCACAGGGATCCTACCAAGGTCTTTGGCTGAAAACGATGGCCAGGGGAGAGATCTTTGGTCAGAACCGTCTTTGCAGAATCAAGTGACGGGATCAGAGGGCTTGGCAGGAATCAAAGGGTCACAGAAGGAAGGTCAAACATGTTAAGGCACTTTCTGGGAGATAGATCCATGGACGAGACAGGATACAGAGGTCATCGGGCAAAAACAGGTCTGATGTCCAGAACCCAGAAACCAGTAAAGGATGCAACTTAGGGCAATGCAGAACAGGGAACCCCCAGGGGCAGACATGTGTTGTTATCAGCATGCAGACAATAAAGGAATGCTGGACATTTACTCAAAAATGTCTTTCGATAATCTGGCACTGTCAACTGGTTTGAAGCCTGCTTAGAAAAGCTGGAACACAGGTGGGAGGAATCAGTGCTGATGAGACTGAGTAGGAGCAGAACAGGGGGAATGAATGTTCAATCAATGCAAGGAGCATAGAGGAATGAAGACAAAACCAGTTGATAGACCAGAATCATAACAAAGTCTTACGAGTAGCATTATCCTTTTAACGGTCTAAAAGTCTCATTTGGAAATCTTTTCAAAAGCATCGGGGACAAGATTGACTGGTATTTCCACACTGCAGGCCAATGACATTGTTTCCCTCTGTCTCACCACTAAGTTCCCCTCATCCACAATAGATCCCTGACAATGCTTAATGAGACACAAACATACCCCTGAGGCTTAGGCTGACTTTTAAATGCTGACTCGGTAAAGTAGATGCACAATATAGCAAATTAGCATTTATGCCTACATAAAAATCTATTTACTGATCCATTAGCTTAGCCTAATGAGGTACCAGCAATAATTCGCAGGGGACTTTGAGTCACAAGCTAATTGTCAATAACATCCAATAAAGAACGCTAAGGGTTTTGGAATATAGGAACTTTACATCAATTTTACTTACTCACGTTACGTGTCCCGAAGAGAAGATCTTTAATTGCTGTTGGGACATCAGTGGGTTGTTCTTGGGAGAAATAGGGATGCTGGAATCTCAAATCTGTGTTCTTCAAACTGAAACAAAGACTAAGATTAGCAGCACAGGATTAGTTGCAGACTAGTAGAATAAGAAAAACAAAACAAACAAACAAAACCAGAATAAATCTAAGCATTCTGGATTCTTAAAATGTTCATTTGATGTTACTTTTTTTTTTGTGTGTGTGATTCCTTCACAAAAAACTGCCATCAGAGAATGAAGAACTACATACAAACGGAAAACAAGTGACTAAAAAGTCATTTAAACCAGAGAAGCATTTCTGCTAAATCGATAAGCAGGCTCAATAACTTTTCCAAACCTTAAAGGTTTCCCTATTACAAAATCCTTCCACACGGAGGAGGGGAAAGGTTTAAAACGTTTTTTTTTTACAGGAGCAAAGCGCGGCTAATTTATCATTCTCCTGGGGTCAGGCGACGCTCCCTTGGTTGTGAATTTTAATGTTGTTTTTTATGGGTCTTAATAAACTCTATTCTGCTGCAAGCATTTATGCAGAAGAGCACAACATCCTTCACTCGGCTCATTTGGCGAGTCAAGGAGAACGGTGCCAGAGCAAAATCTGACCACTGGAGTCATCAAATCCTCCCTTATAGGACGCACCGTGGGTGAAATATTAATGTTTTGGGAAAAGTCTGAGAGGAAATGTTTTAGCTTTTACATATGCAGAACTTGCCACTCAGCTTGGTTGCCAGATTAATTTGGTCAATGTTACTCATTTATTTGACTATGTTGTTTCCAGGTTGATTTCAGGAAATCATCTCCTGAGAATAACCAGAGGCAAAAAAATTAAAATGGGGGTGCCATAAACTATTATAAAAAATACAAAAAAGATTTTGACAAAATGTAGGTTAATGTCTTTAGAATTGTTTACATACTTTAGTAATTAGTAACGACATAATCTGCGTTACTCTAATAACCATTAATTGGATCTAAAAGCATTATAGGAAGATGAAAAAAGCCTTTTGGAGCAAGTTGAGGGTGACATTTTACCACTGACCTTTTTAGAGTGGAGGAAATTCCCCCTGATGGGTGCATAGATCTTAAAGCAGGTCCACTGACTTACTTATTGAATTTTAAGGGGCTGACTGACACCATTTAACACAGAGGTCAATTCATCACATGATTGCGTCCCCCCACATCTGTCTTCCTGATCCCCCGCCTGCTAATGCAACAATTAAAAGACCCACTGCAGAGGACTCGGCCATTTTTATTTGAACACCCATTGCCTTTGTACTCAACAGTGACGACCCAACCCTGAGACCAGAGAGAACACCCAGATGAGGGTTGGAGCTCAGTCAAGGACGGGTGCAAAAGAAAGTACATGGTAACCTCAGAGGCTCACAGACAAACGCAAAATGGTATATAAACATGTAATCAAATGTCATTTTTCTTGAATTTTATTAAATAAAACACAATGGGTTCATTATGCTCATTGAAGCAAGCTAAAGCAGCAGTGTGTTGATTCTTTGATTGTTGCATTCACCATAGAAGTGGAGGACAAACATCCCTGCACGATAAGCCTTGGAGTATTTTCAATTTCCCACAGACACACCAGGGTCGAGATTAAATTAATTTTACAAGTACGCTCTGTTTCGCTTCACGGTAAAAATGCTAATTTCTCTGGCTAAAACTGCCACACTGTACAGTATGTGCTTCTGGTCCCATACAACACATTGCAAAAGCATTTACAATGCATTTAATTACATTACCAACACGACTGATTATATTAAACTGATAGAACGCCATAAAGGTATGCATAAAAAATGAAATGACACTTAGAAAGAAAGTTTACACCTAACCCATAAATTAACATTTTGCTATTTTGATATTATTTATATTACTTTTGGCATTTATGTAATCAGCAGGAGAAGAGAATCTGTTAAGAACCTGTGGGTGGAGCTAAATCCAGGGCAATCTTGAAAGAAATGTTTTGGACTGAAAAAGAGTCTCTTTAATTGCAAAGATGATAGAGACACACCTTGAAGGAGTTGCAGTGATATTTGCTGTAGCTTTAAGGGTAGCTTTGCAAACAGATGACTAAATATACAAATGTTATAGCACACTTTATGCGCTTTTATACAATTTCCCTTACAACTATGTAAATTGTTTTAGCGTACGTGACCTGCAACTACAATTAATGCATTTAAGTTAAATGTGTGTTTGTTTTTGCAAGCTACCGTATACATATTTAAAGAAATGTGGATATACAGTATATATAAGTGAAAGACAGTGAACTGGGAAGCTAAGTGTATGGCCAAGATCTCATCTGTGTATCACATGTCTCCTATCAGTCTGACAGCACTGAGGCAAGCCAAATCAATACCCTGAGGGCCTCCAACCAAGGCAGCTGAATGGCACAGACGGAAACAGACACACTTGAGAGTGAGAAGGGGAGTTTGAAGTGCATTTATGGGAGACTGAGAGATAAACTGAAGGATAGAATTCACTGCTAACATTTATTTTGCATCTAGGGTGTCCCTTACTTGGTCTATAGCGGTCTGCCGGAAAAACATTATGCTATCCCTGATGTGTTTAAATTGTCTTTTCTGACATGTTTGAAGCCTTTTTTCCCCCCGATCTTTTCAAACTATTTGCTGTTTTCTCTGGACTTTGGGTAGTTTTTCACTCTCTTTTTGCCAACTTCCTGTACCTGACCGTAACAACATGTTTTGCAGCGTGGATGCAAAACAATGAAGAAAGCAGAAGTGTCAATAAAAAAAGAAGATGCATTGGATCTACAACCCTATTTACAGCATCTGGAACTGATGTCTGACATAGGAATAAAGCAAGACATCCACCTTCAGCTGATCATCTATTGCAAGACACGCTAAAATGGATATATATATATATATAAATGGATGATATATATATATATATATCATTAATCTTCTACAATTCCAAACAGCTAATGGTGGAGACTGTTTATTGTAAGGAGGCAACAGTGGTAATCCCATAACTCCACTCTTAGGGATTCAGCTGTATTTACCCAAGATTTCAGTACTTTCTTCAATAACAGTATGGAATATTACATCTAAGACACAATTCACATATGTGAGAGAACTCATAGCTGCACAAGGGAAACAAGAAAATTCTGGACTTTCTTGCTGCGTTACAACAGTGCTACCCAGTACTACACTGGTGCAAACACTCCCATCATATTTTGCAGATCTTAATAAAAAAGCAACTTAAGACTATGTCTAGTATTCCTCCCAATTTCACCTCTAATGGCCGCGGTATTATTTATCGGTCTGTTGTTTAAAATCCCTACAAATTATCTTCAAGTTTGTAATTAGATACAAATTTAACATAATATAATACTTTTCACGTGAATAGTTTTGTATATTTTTTGATAATGGAGTTATGGTCTTATCCGTCAGAGCTGCATATATATTCTGTAAGTCACGATTATAATAACTTCAGGTTCAAAATATGTCAGGTTTTCGTACCATTACGATAGATAGACTGACGACATTAACAGCAGTGAGCTGGGATTTAAAATAAAGCTTTGACGGCTGCAGATATTGTGACCTGGATGCACCAGCAAAAAAAAAAGAGTTTTATGTTTTCTATTTCTGGCAAAATATTTGTTGCACATCACTAAGCCTGGCCTCCAATGTCTAGTGTGTTAGGATGATTAAAGTGGGCTGTTTAAAAAACTTGTTTCTAAACAAGGACTTGAATTTACGGCCTAAATTTTAACTGTTTTTATTACTCCTCTGGCTCTCGGCCGTGAAACCAGTCTACACACAGCGTTACACATGGGAGCACTCTTTTTTTATGTTCCATTCAAAAAGAAAAAGACTGAACTGTGAAACTAGACACCACCAACATGTAGCGCATTTCCTAAAAGATATAGACGGAGATGGATAGATAGAGCGGGGAGGAAAGAGCAGACTGATTCAGCATGTTTTCCTCTTTTGTCCCCTGAGGAGGTCCGTGTCCAGATGGCTCATCAGAAAGCAGCCTCCCCCTCATCCACATGAACCTTGTCTCTAATGCAACGCGGAGGGGCTTGCTTTTCCTCCCCGTTCTTCCACGCTGTAATCTGCAGGCTTTAATCTGTGGCAACCATCATTTGTTCAGGTGCGCTGCTCAGACGGTTGCTCTGAACTTTACCGCGGTCGACATGAGGCAGGTTTGTGTTTGTCCCGCCAGTTTGAAATGATATGCTGAAGTATGTCGACCCTCATAAAACATTCATGCAATGCAGTTCATTTACCAGCCGCGAGTGTTTGAAAGTCGGCGCATGTGTCAAAAGGGGAATATTTGCTGATTCACAAATGGGTGAATCACTTTTTTTTTCCTTTAACATCAGGAAGGGGTCGCATGTGAAAAACATTTACTTTCTTCTCGAATTTCCATTAGAATTAAAAAAAAAAGTCTGTCCCTCTCAGCAGTGAGTTTTTAATTTGGAGCTATTTGGTATGCAAATAAATGACCTAGCAAAATTACGATCGGGATTCCACACATGCCGGGGCATTTGATCAGAATTTGCACCAAGATCCACGGGACAACTCGATCAAGGGTAGTTCAAGGTAGACAGAAAACATAAAGTCTGCCTGACCCAAAACAAATCATTGTTTTCCTGATTCGGCTCCCCGGAGCGACCTTGACGGTCTGCTATCTTCAACTACTCCTGGAAACTATGTAAACAAGCTGCTCCTTTCCATTGCAACCCTACCCTCCTCCTGACATCTGTGGAACTGTTTGAACTGAATAGACCTATGTTATCATCGAAGGACAGGGCAGCTCACAGCTCACAGACCTACACACACACTCACACACACTGATACCAGCTCTGCATACGCCTTCATCCTCATCTTCATCCCAAGGCTCGATTCTGTCGTGTTGTTGCTGCTTTTTTTTGTGCAGAGGTTTTTTTGGAACTTCAAGCTGTATCCTGTCAAGGATAAAGTGTGAATTGTATTTTTCTTCCCTCATCTTTCCCTATGTGTCATTTTTCCTTCGTCCTTAAGGACACTACGGCGGCGCGCCACAGGTGCAGCGGCTACGGGTCTTCGTCACCCTATAATTTCGTTCGTGCTCATGTACCCCATGTGTTGCGAATGGCAATAAATTGTTTCTGATTCTGATTCTGATTCTGATTCACTATGAAATATCCACAGTTAGGCTTCAGCGGCTGCATCTGGCCTCCGCAATTCATTTTGTTTAGCTATTCCAATGTGGCAATCAAAATGAATTAGCATGACAATTAAATTTCTGAAAAGGCTAAGGCCGTCCCAGTTTCTTTATTGATGAATTTCAATAAGGACTTGACAAAGGGGCAAATGTCCGTATCGGGCGAAATAGTTTGTTTTATTGGTGAAGATTTGTATTAGTCTGGTACCCTGGAAGGTAAGCACGCGGGGTGATGGAAAGGTCTGAATGGATGATGATTGTGGTCGTAAATCTTCCAGCGCGTTGGGTATAGATGTCGCTCTGCTCTCTCTAACACGATTTGTTCATGGCTTTAATATGTTATAATTCTGATGATGAATTGGGTTTGAAAGTATTAACGTAAGACAGGCATCTGGAAAAATCTGGAAAATTCAAAGTAATTTGGGCAAAGATTAAGGTACAAAAGGTCACAGGATATGTGTCACAGATGTTTAGACAACCAACAAAGATTATTCCTAGATAGTCTACATTTAGTGTCTTGTAATAGTACCCGAACCTCAAAATTATTTTGTTTCCACCATATATTTCAAGGTATTTCAACAGGATTTTTATGTCATAAGCGAACAAAAACTAACACCAAGTGAAGTAAAAAAGGGCCAGATTTACAATTTTTTTGTCCAAAATGATCTGAAAAGTGCGGTGTGGATTTGTTTTCATGGCTCTCCATGTCAGAACTTGTTGACTTGTTAGATCCCGCCTGACACTTCCCAATGTTTATTTATGTATTTATTTCTGTACATATATGAGGTTTTTTGTAAAACAGCTCAGGCCGAGTGTCTCTGAAAATCTATTTTTCAAGTCTCCCCAAGGATCCTGACTGGGTTTTAGCGCTGACATTTGGTTGGGCTATTCCAACAAATCAGTATGCTACAATCTAACCCCTAACAGGATCATTCTTTTGATTGTTCTGTATCTATCTTCATCTATTTCCCCCATTATGTCTGAAAAACTAGCATGATATTCTGATGGACTTTTGGTGCATCTTTCTCATTTGCCTTACTTTCTATTACAGAAAAGATTCAGGTTTGGTTTATAAAAAATAAATGCCACAATTAAAAATGCTGTTATGTTCCTCTCTTTCCAAAATATCTAAGCTTTGGTGCCATCCCATATTCATTCTAGGGATGATTGAGAACGTGCAGTTCTTACAATCTGAAATATCCGTGGAAAACCATTTAAACACTGTAAGATTTAGTTTAACTCTACCCTGAGTTTGACCTCTGGTGCTTATCGCAGCTGTGGGCGCACGCTGCTACAGGGCTGTGACTTTTAGATGCAGCACATGACACTTTACATAAATGCTGAAGTGCAGCTTGTGCAGAATATCGAAGAGGCCAAATAAGGTCTGCTGGGCACAGTACATTTAAATGGAAAGCTGCAAACCTTTTAGCCTGTGGATATTACCGATCATTGGTCCAGCCTGTTGACGGTTTAGTTTTAAGAAAAACTTATAACTACTCTAACTGTTAATACCAGCCTGTTATTAGAGGAAAAAAATAGATGAAGCATTCATTGTATAGCAGAGATAACCATTTCATATCCTTTTACAGACAAAGTTGAATAAATAAGATACTTTTATTTACTTAATATACTTGGATTTAGAATTTAGTTTTTATTCAGTTCTTTATAAATAAAATAAAAAGTCAAAACAAGGATGAGCTTAAAGCCCTTTACAGAACATACGGGCCTAATTCATATTGCATTATATTCTATTATGTTAGATCCAAATTCAACTCAATCAATTCAGTTAAATCATATGTGTCCATTCACTAACAATCCACCATTTTTCTTTTATGTGTATTACAGGAAGATTTATCTGTTCATATTATGTCATTTGGTAAGAAATTGTTGAAGTCCCAGCTGAAAGTGTCAGATCATTTAGTCCTGCTTTTAACTAGGCATGTGGTAACAGTAGAGAGGAACCACACCCTTATTATATCTTTACTTCCAATTTTATGCTTTTTACTTTTCTTTTTGGAGGAGAAACTCAACAGAAGGTATTTTACTTAGCGCTTAAAAGAATATATGCGTGTGAAGATAAATGCCCTCCATGTTCAATCTGGCGTTAGTAAACTAAATATGTCTATCTACAATCAGGCGTTTAAAAAAACATTACGCTTTTCTGCCATTGATATTAAAAATAATAATATTCCACAAACTGTATTAATATTGTTGAAAGGCAAGAAATCGAGATAAACAATATCTGTTGTGAGGTTCCTCAAAGCTCCAATTTTGGGCCACTTTTATTTAATATTCAGATTTGAAGTTTTACGTTGATCTTATATCATACAGTATGTATGCTGATGAAATTTACCTTTTGAATTTATCTTGGTGTGACCATATGACCATAGCCCAATAGAGATAGTGTTTTAGAGTGACCACAACACTAGATGGTCACAATTTCCTCCAGCTATTCAATGTATATCAGAATGAACACCTTGTTTGATAGTCCAAAAAAAAAGCAAAACCAGGGATCATATAGACATAATGAGGTTTAACCTGTAAAAGGTAGTGATCCTTAGGACCAATAAACCAACTAACACACCAAATAAAACTATAAACAGTTAGGGGGTTTTAATCACCTGACAATATAGCAGCTTTGTATACTGGATGTTAAGGACTGTGCTTAGATCTGAAGCAGAGAGAAATGAATGAGTAGTTGTCACCAAATTCGAGTCACAATCGTCTACAAATCAGGATTGACCAACCTGTCAGGATTTGTGTTTGGTCCTGGATTGGTGGATGAGAAGAAAAAACCCATATTTGATCGACACAGTGATTTCAAGTAATCTGATTCTTGTATTATGGCTGAAGGGATTTATATTCTTCACAGCAGAGGTGCTGATAATTAGACAGGCACAGGTGAGCATGGCTGAGTGATTGAGTGATTGTGGGAAAGGAGTTTCAGCGGCAGGCAAAAACATTCATAGAAACACTCCATGTATGTCATGAAAGCCTGTGATGATGCCCAATCACTAATGAGTGACTTAAATTAGAGATTGAAGATTAAAGATTGCATTTAATCATTCATATTTATTTTTTATTATTTTTGATGAAATACTTTTTATTTTTTATCAGCAGCAGGTTATCTAGTTTATGAATTCTGTTTTATAGATAAACTTGTCTTGCCTTGCCTGGGGAAAAGCCAAGTTCAGCTGAGCTGTCTGCAGTAACCAACCGAGGTTTGATAAGACAGAAAGCCCAGGGCAAGGAGTGCTTTCCACCGGAAAGGGAAGCAAGGATAATGACATCAATACACTTTTCTAAATTACAGCCATCATTAAATCAGTTAAATTGTTGTTAAATTGAATTTTGCAGCAACTTAAAACAATTAACTTGTTTAATTTTATTATTCATAATATAAAAGGAGGTCTTTAAAATCAATTTGTTCATTACAGGAATATGTGATTTTTTTATTTCTCATCCAGGATCTGCTACTCTTTGATTTGACTTGGATCTAAATTACCAGCTTTATAAGGATCCTTTGCCTTTTGCTTTGCTTTTATTACAGAAACAGCTTACAAGTAAACTGCTTCCTTTGAAATCAAATTCTATTGAAACAGTATTTAGAGTTTAATCAAATATTTTCAGCGGAAAACACACACACACACACACACACACACACACACACACACACACACACACACACACACACACACACACACACACACACACACACACACACACACACACACACACAGTATAAAGACCTAGAAGAATGGACACAAGAACACACCCCTGGCCTCCTCATAGGCAGTCTATACTCCCTGGAGTGGGAACTAGTTCCTGGACCCAGAAGTTGATCCCTTTCATTAAAAGATCACCCAGGCCTAACCCTCCAAAACAGCAGAGCAGCCCATCAGGCCAAACTAGGATTGGGCACCACCAAAACTGAAATGACCCCAGTACAGACCGTACCCCTGCCCCTGATGACATGAAGATAAATCACCAAAAAACAAAGTCCACACAGCTCAAAAAGTCAACCAAACCGAGGATGAAACTAGTTGAAACCCCCCCAAAAAACATCAATCTCAGCTCCTTAAACCTTACACTTTCCATGAAATTTGATTTAAAATTCCTAAAAAAGGCCACATTAAGTTGCACTCAGATATCCAACACATGCCCCGGTTGTGGAAATGCAAAAGACATTTACTGCTTTTCTTTTCCAAGCACATTTGGTTTTTGGTAAATGTTAATTTTACCTACCTATGATTACGAAATGTCACATTTTGATTCACGTAACACACACAAAAAGGAAACACAATTACATTGGGAGTTTGCTGAGAACATTTGCTAAAGAAAACATTATTTCACAGTTTAAATCCTGAATAGAGGATGGTGGTTATGCCCAGCCCCATAATCTTTATCCGCTGAGCTGTAAACTGACACTTATAGCCTCCTGACAAAACAGCATCATCTGATGTCGTCTGAGTGAGAACAGACTGTCAAAATGATTATATTCCTATCTATTTACCATATAAAATTGTCAAGGTTTTCTGGGATTCTGTAAATGGCTCCCTGGCGTTTACCCAGCAGCCATACCCAAGTGAATCAAAATTTAAATGACATATAAATGTAAAAGTCATAGTTCAGCTGTGGTACAATGTTCGGTCCCTGTAATGTTCTATTCATAAACAACAATTTGTGCCTTCCAACCCCATTGTGATGGTTCTGCATTTCTAGTTTAAAGTGACTTTGTTAATTGGAATCACAATTTGAATTTAATCATTCATATTTATTTTTCATTATTTTTGATGAAATACTTTTTATTTTTTTTTCAGCAGCAGGTTATCTAGTTTATGAATTCTGTTTTATAGATAAACTTGTCTTGCCTTGCCTGGGGAAAAGCCAAGTTCAGCTGAGCTGTCTGCAGTAACCAACCGAGGTTTGATAAGACAGAAAGCCCAGGGCAAGGAGTGCCTTCCACCGGAAAGGGAAGCAAGGATAATGACATCAATACACTTTTCTAAATTACAGCCATCATTAAATCAGTTAAATTGTTGTTAAATTGAATTTTGCAGCAACTTCAAACAATTAACTTGTTACATTTTATTATTCATAATATAAAAGGAGGTCTTTAAAATCAATTTGTTCATTACAGGAATATGTGATTTTTTTATTTCTCATCCAGGATCTGCTCCTCTTTGATTTGACTTGGATCTAAATTACCAGCTTTATAAGGAATAGTGACCTTTGCTTTTATTACAGCAACAGCTTACAAGTAAACTGCTTCCTGTGAAATCAAATTCTATTGAAACAGTATTTAGAGTTTAATCAAATCTTTTCACCGGAACATATAGATGGATCAGGACCTATTTCATTTAGTTATAAATAGTTTTAGCACCTCCTCCACTTCTTTTCTAAAACTGCTACACATTGCATATATTTGTCATGTAATTTTTCTTTTCCTTTATCAGGTTTTTATTGCAACTAATCTGTTAGATGTCTGTTTTTCAGTGAGTCATTTATTTAGTTATTTATTGTTGCCCTTTTACACCTGGTCCAGCTTTATAATGAGCACAGGTATGACACATTAGATGTTGTCCTTCCTATGTTGTCCTGGTTCTCAGCTAAGATATCTCGATAGACTATTGCCTGCCCTTTCTAGGTGTCAGCTCGATCAGTTTACTTAAATGAAAAATATAGTTATCAGTTATTATAATAACTTCTTGTGGATTTTACTTAAAGTCGTGAAGTTTATGGTAGACTCTCATTTTAACCTCTTATAATGTGCCAAGCTGTTGTTTTTATATTTAGGTAACCAGAATAATCTAAACTCATCTTATTCGGGGCTTTTGGTGTGAAAAGTGTTTTTAAAACAATCTTTGTTTACTAATAGTAATTGTAAGCCCAAGAAGTCACACATTTCTGAGACATTTATGTTACACATTGATGTTATTTGTGCAATTCTTCAATATTTAAAAAAAGGGGCTGAGAAATTTGAAATCAGCATCTTAAGCTGAAACCAACAAAACAAAAAAACTAAATATTTAACACTTTATATCAGTTTTACAGTTTCAGACATACAGGAAGACGAACAGATTGGCGGACCATGTTATCATCCTCTAGGTTTCTCATAGCAGTTTATGCCCACTAACCTCAAAGTGCAACCAGACCAGAGCACACTTCAAAACACCCTGAGGCAGAACCACTATCAAAACGTGTACCCCATGCTTCCTGTCGCTACAGCCAGACAGCTATTATTTATGCTGCCCCCTGCTTGGAGCCATGAACAGCCTAACCCCAGGCCTACTGCGACAGGTTGTAGGGATTTTCTGGTGATAAACCGAGGAGGATGTTATAACACAAACTCCTTTACACTCCCTCCATCACTGCTATCATCAAATAGCAGGTGGTGTTTGATCTAGGTTGAATTGAAAGGTGAAGGACGGAAGTGTCCTGCAGTACAGCGAGAGGGCAGGGGATAGGAAGCTGGAGACTGTGCAGGCTTAGCTCGGCGGTATCAAGCAGAGGCCGGTATAATTGAGACCAAAGGGAGTCCATCTTGTGCCCTGAGGGATATTCCCAAAAGGCCTCATCTGTTCAACTTCAAAGGCAAAGGCCTGATGTCACTCCTCTCATAGATCTTTATCCTCCACACTGCCGTATCCTAATGGAGATACAAGAAAAATCACATCAATGTTATAAGGAAGTAAAGAAGTTTGGGAGGCTTTAAGCTTTGACACATTGATGACAGTTCTCTTTGGTTTTTCACCAGAAGGTTCTCAACGAACTTCCAAAGTCTCAATCTCAGGCCTGTTTGTGACCAACTTGCTTTGTTCTATTAACGCTCAGTGGCCAAGGAAGTAGCTTTTGGGATTAATCATCTGAAAGCATATCATATGCCTCCCAAAGGTACATTCTCAGCAGCCCCGAAAGTGCATCAAAGAAAAAAACCGAGCCGACGCCAAGAGAAAGAAAGGAAGGAAGAAATGGAGCGCACAAAAGACATAGAGGGAGAGAAATCTGGTTTGTGTTACCATTTATCATCATCTATCTGTCTTAAAGGCTTGGCTCAGATCCCTGCTAGTAAAATATGTTGATGAGAAGAAAGAAACAGCAGCCAACAAGGGAGATTGGAAGGATGGATTGATTAGCCAAGTAAAGTAGGGGGGAAGGAGGGCTGCTGCATATAAAAGAGGAGAGAGAGTATATGAAGCAGGTGGAAAGGAGGACAGATGAATGAGAAAAGAGCTTGAGGAAGAAGAGCACAATGTTCTCCATCAGATCAATGCGGCAACTTGGAGGTCGCTGCAGCAGCTCTTCATGCAGAGATGTAGTCTACAGTCAATTAGACAAGCTACTTCACCTCCCACCTGTTTGAGACTGATTAGAGCTTTTTTGTCTAGGTAAGGTCTATGGTGTGTGTTTGTGATCCAAACTGCACTGAAGAACAGCAACATTAAACTATTTGCTTATAGGTGTGAAAGAATGGTGGCTGAAAAATTGCATCGTTTGTCCAACACATTACAAATCAAAGGGACTGTTCAGGATTTGGGATAAAATGTGCTGTTAAGCAAGTTAACACTACTGTCATTTTTTCCCAAACTGCCTCCAGTATTCATACACCTTCCTTCCCAGAGAAGAGAGGAAGGGAGCCATAATCCTACATCTAACCCAGCACTAGTTCTCATGGGATCTTGAGGTCCAAATGACGATACTTACTGATAGTACTTTAAAAAATGCCTCCACAAGCAAAAACAA
>JAVLVB010001056.1:658621-670390 GCA_032876305.1 Orestias chungarensis | reverse complement strand
TTATGTGATCGCCGGCAGTGCTGAAACATGATCCTGCTGTGCACTCAATATAACCACGAGGGCTTTAGGTTGTCTTTAATACAACTGTCACACAACACAGTCAGTCGCTGCATCAAGACCGAGGTTGTATTAACTGTGTAAAAGCTCAAGGCTTGTCTTTGCTCATCCCAGGGAGAATAAAAAGATTGAGCATAGACGTTCTGTGGTCAGTTTACATTGTGTTTCATGTTGTTTTGGGGAAAATATAATGATGCACGATATAAAACGATGACAAGACCAAGTAAACAGCTGTTTTTTATGAAGATTGAGGGGGAAAAAGCACCTTTGTCAATAATCTAGAGGGATTTAATTTTTTTTTCCAACAAAACAAATATTTAATTTTAGAGTTTTTACTTACATGTTGTGTGTCCTTGACTGACCTTATGAAGATAGAAATCAAACAAAAACAGATTTGGACTGTTCTGCACCCTAAATAATATTGAAAAAGAAAAACCACAGTTTCTTGCAAAAAATGTTGCATCATCGATTATAAAAACAATTAAATAGTCCAAGCAAAAAGAAAGATGAAGCAACACAGATGCAATAATGTCTGTCTGTGAATTTCTTATTTGCTCGTATACATAAAACCTTGCTATTCATATTTTTACAACCCAAAAAATCAGTTTTTTACAAGTAAGAACACTTCTCTTTTGTTTTGTTTTATTTTATTTTTCTGTTAATCAAACTCGAACATTAAATCTAAATTAATTGCTATTAGTCAAGCAAAAAACAAAACTTTTAGTGTGCTTTCTTCTGCCGGAACAATTGTGTTCATGAGTGAAATGTGCCATGAAATTACATCTCCTATACAATATTATGCTGTGAAGTTCTGCCAAGTGTTTTTTTTTAAATAACTATCTGTCTTTGGAAAGAGCATATATTTTTTATTTGGTTTTATCAACAACAACAAAAATCAAAAAAAGAATTCTCAATGGAACCTAAATTCAGCTTTTCAGCGTTACAGTATTTAATATTAAATCAATATTTATTAAACATCACAAACATTTTTGTATCTTGCTTCTCTTAACCTAATACAGAAGTTGACTATTCTTATTTTTGTCTTTTAAAATGATGACTGGTATAATATCTAATTAACAATAATTACAGGTTCATAATTGTCTAATTGAAATAATTTATTGATTGGAAAAAGATAAAACAATTACTAAAAGAGGTGTATTTATGTTTAAATACAGTCACATCGGTTACCTTCTCATGATCAGTATAATATTCTAATGTTGTCATTAACATGCCAAAGAGATATTTGGGTTGCTCTACTGCCAACCTACGTGTCCCCAGAAATTTGTGCACGTGCAGACTGTGCATGCCCTAAATAAACATGCAGGAGGAAAACTACAGTTAAAGACATAATATCAGACCCCAAATCACCAATTTACACTTTCTTTGAACATAAACAGAAGAAAGGATGACTCATTTGATCTAAACATAAAAATGGCGTTAAAAAATAATAATAAAAGACCCTGCTAAATATATACATACATAAGTGGAAGGGGAGAAAAACAACTCAGATTACAATCAAAAAAACAATTAAAATCAAAATGAGTTTGTTAGGGAAAATACAGGGCAGGGTAAATTACATGGTTTCATATTTATGTGGTTTGTCACTGTGGGATTTCCGGAACCTGTAAACAAAAAAGTATGAATTTATTGTGCAATTTGCTTTTGAATAGACAGCTTGTCAGCATATTATTCCCACGTATGTCTGGGGTGGAATTGTTGGATGTTCTGAAGAACTCCTGGGAGAATCTGACCCAAAAACATCTAGACTAAAATATCTACAAATTTCTCCTTAGCACAAATAGGAAATCCAGGAACAAAGTCAGATCAGAGGCACTACAGAGAGAAACATACAGTTCCAGGAGTTCAGCAGGAGGATAGTCACCAATGATGATTGCCTTGGGCAACAGAAAGCCAAAGAAGAAGAGGAAGGGGAAATCATTGAAGGATAAGCCCCTGAACCGAATGGATCATTGAGCAACATTCCTGCCAGGGAAAAGAAAAGAGTGAAGGACATTAGTAATGTGCCAACCATAGACAGCGAAAAGAACCTGCGCTCAACAGAGAGGGAAAATATTAATGTGGTCTAACACATTAACCAGAACCAACAATACATGCTTCTCAAACAACCAAGTGCATAACAGCATGCTGAAAGATATTATACAAGCATGTGTAGTGAGAACAGAATACTAGAACCCAGTGGCTGTGAGCAGACTGTCAAATACAGTCATAGTAGTTTCAGACAGAAACCTGAAAACATAAAAAAACAGCAGTGATAAATGTGTTATTTTTAGCTACATAAACAAGATAAAACATCAAAAGCATTATAAACGTTGAGAGAAGAAATTAAATCGAGAGAGTTGGAAGTTACAGCCACAGTGGAACTATTAGTCTTAAAGAGATGCCAGACATGCCTTGGTATACTGAGAGAGAAGCAGACTTTAGTCTCTGTCCAAAACAGCACGGTCAATTTACCAAATGAATTATGTAGAAATCTCAAGATCTAAGCCCTAAAGCAAATTAACATAAAGAGGGGCTGCACACATAGCAGAAATCAGGGATTTTAATACACGCACTTAGATACAGTACATAAAAACATAAGCTAGCATTTGATCTATAAATGAGTATGTCCCTTTTACAGTCGGAAATAAAACTAAAGTCTAATCTGTAAACATCCTGGAATTACTGCAGCTGGAAAAGCCTCATATATAGCATCATATATAAATTAGGCATAGACTATGTTATTCACAGAAATATGGACACAAACACCTATTTCCTATTTTAGAATATTTATAGCCATATTTAAGCATGCGTGTTTAGTATGACTTGCGTAAGAAAAGGACAATTGTACTAAATCAAGCCCTTTCATTTCTTTTACAAATCAGTGTCACTTTTAAAATACATTTGTTTTGTGTATTTACAGTGTTTTACCTTGGCAGAGTGATATATTATGGTTTAAATCACTCTACCCAATGAGGATGCAAGTCCAGCGCTCTATGGTTTCCCTAGATAAACAAATCAGAAAACTGGTTGCCCTATTTTTGGTTGGAGCTGCTATATGCACTATGTAGGAGATCATTGTAGACAATTTCAAAAGCACTGGAAATAGTACAAGGCAAGGATGGAGAAATGTTTCCTTAAAACTTCATATTCATACATCCAAATGCAAGATAGGCATATGCGCTCTGAATTTCTAAGATGAAAAATATCTATTTTTCTTAACTGCATTTAGTTTGTTCTGGAAGTTGGAGCTTGGAAATACGTCCCACCTGAGTGAGGATCATGGGAAACATCGGTAATAGAAATACCCTGTTTTGATTTACTTCTCTACAGTTGCATGACAGCACCAGGCAGGCCACGGTTCAAAAGAGATGTGAACTGTCAGAGGTGCTAATAAATATCAGCGAGTAAACTTGGGTTATTTTGTGAGTTTCAGCTTTTGTGATCATTATTGTTCCATTTCCAACATGGAACTCCAAAAATCTGACATCTTAAAACAGAAAGCAATATTAGAACAGATGAGGAACACCAATCTAGCTCTCAGAGAAATGTGCGCTTGTTTGCCAAAGATACTTTCACATCCCTTCAGACTGATCTATGAGTAATATAAAATTATTTGTCTCCTTCTTGTTTTTGTGCAGTTTTCAGTGTCTTGTGTTGTTATTTTGTGAGTATGATCGGTAGGGAAGGAATGCAGGTTTCCTAGAAGAACATAATAATAACAGACAAACAGAGTATACCTCTTTACCTTTCACTGGTCATGGTGTAGCTGCTGGATGTCTTTTGTATGCAGCTGTTATATAGAAGGACATTGTGTACTTGAATTTGGTTACTTTAAGTGTCACATACTTGTTTCCATGACTGTGACAAATGATCTTCATTGTGCTTTGTGCCTGCTCAGGTACGAGAACTGTATATCAGTGTTTAGAGGTATATGTGTGTGCTCAATCAGGCATGCATTCCTGCCTCTGGTCTGTGAGAATGATAGACATTCAGAGTGACAGTCGGCATTAGAAAAGATGCATGATGGAGACGTGAGCACAAAAAAAGAGGAAAAACAGTAATGGGATATCTTTCTGATGTATGTATAAGCAGACCGCTATATTTTATGTAAATCTTAACCTTTCAAGCTGTTGTGGCTATCAGGCTTGTTGACAGCTTGGCGCATATCTGTCCTGTTGACAAGATGAACAAAGAGACAGAAAGGAGCAAAAGATGGAAAATAGGACCAAACCTTGCTGAGTAATTACACTGGAACCAACCAGTTAAGTTCTCTGTTCACATTTGGACAGAAAAGGTTGGCAGAGCTGAGCATCATTAATCAGATTTCTCTATTGTACACTTTCATGCATCCACGCTAACACAAGTGCTCTAAAGATTACAATTAGGCATCAGTCTTGTTTTTGATTTGACATGAAGGACAGTCTTTCTAATTATCAAAGTTTGCAATGATGGATGCCAATAAAGTGCGGGAGCAGATGTGGTCAATCAAAGCTCTCCAAGGGATTCTGGAAGCTACCGGCGGGATGAAAAGCTACTGTCACAGTGAGTTAGAATGCAGACCATTTCTCTCAAAAAATCATTTGCAAGCTGTTTCATTAGCCTGCACAAGATGTATTATGATTTTATATGTAGACAATATGCATCACTCATTGACCTACACAAATATCGTGTCATGCTTTCACGGTTAAAGGAGGATTCCATGATTACTTGTCTTTCTAGCTTTTAAATATGGGGATTACTCTGTTTTTTCATACATTTCCTATCATTACTCTGGTAAGGAAGATGATAACACCAAACAGGCAAGACAGTAATGCAAATCATAGACTTTACTTAAGAATTAAACTTTCCAGTCCACAAGAAGCAGTATCATGTATTTTGTGGATGTTTCAAAGCTTGAACAAAGCTGACATCAACCCATGCATCATCAGCTGGGTCATGCAGAAATAATTATCATATTTCAGGTGTGCATGCACAGACCACTGACAATCAGCAATGGGCTTTTACAGGTCAATTACATGAATTACTCCAGGCCATAGCTGCAGCTCCAGGGATGAGGATCAGAAAAGGAGTGAAACAAGGGGCAGTTCATTCTGAACAGTGAGCTCTTTTGATTTGGCAACATGAGCAGCATTAGGTGTAGGCAGCGCAAAAGTCTTTCATAAAAAATGATGAAGTTTGTATTTGCATGATTGACTGGTGAAAATATATTTATGTGAGAACTATCACTGTTGCAGTGGAATCACATTTTCTGGACTTCAACTTAGCCATACATGTACCTCAAAGTTGTGTTTATAATATGTCTCAGAGAAACAACTCAATGCAAAAGTGTTAAAAATCATCAGTTCATCCTCAAGGGTCCTTTCTTTTTGTAGTCAGTAGAGCTGTTTGTCCTTTGTCTCTCCCAGCTTTACATATCATGAAACTGGCAATTATGCTCATTCCTCTTAGAAAGGTAAAGCTAAGTCAGGTTGGATGAACGGTGTCTGTAACGCTGAGTTTTAAGAGTATATAGTAGATTCTTAAATGACTTTAAGTCTGGATTCTGACTGCTGTGTTTTATGCTGGGGATGATGTGTTCAGGGTGATGTACAGTGTTAAATTTGTCAACACATGGAGTATTTCACATGTAAGATCATCAATCTTATGTGACCAAAGAACCCAGTTTCACTTTCACAAACACTTCCATGAAGACCAGATATGTAGTGTACAGGGTGCAGTGCTGGGGGCACGGGGGGCTTGTGGTCCTCTTGGCGGGTGCAAGGTGTCCCTGCGGTGGGCTGTCTGATCTCCGTGTCCTGGACTTTGTGCTTCCTCTGCTCGCTCTAGGCTCTGGAAGGGGGGTGGCAGTGGCCCTCTGTACCCATGGCTGAGCATAACTCATGTAATACCTGCATCACAATTTGTGCATGCTCACGCGCAATCACACACTATAGAGATCACAACACTTTAACTGTGCCGATCTGTTTATTAATAACACCAAGTGAGCCTCATATGTATTTATGTGTTATGTGCCACACACATTGCTGTCACATTGGTGTGAGTATTGTTGCACGCCACTGTCAGGCTTTTTATTGTATGGCAGTCTTTAAGGTAGGCATACAAAACATAACATCCAGCTGTTATAATGACCTGTAACACTGAGATAGAAATAATGACGATATTATAACATAGTAAAAGCTAAGTCTTTAATACACTGTCTCAGGTCAATAAGAAAAAAGTTTCCACTTAAAAATGTAGGCACCAATAGTTCAGCAGAATTTCAAAGTAAAAAAAAAGAAAAACAATGAGGTTCAACATGTGGAGGAATCCCCCGGCCTTACCATTTTAGTCATGGACTACTGGTCATGTGTTGCCTCAGGTCATCTGGCACTAACACATCAGATCTCAGACAGGCACAAGTGCACACTAGAAGGGCCACTAGACTGTCAAGATAGGAAGACGAATAACACGAAGGATTTGTAAATTTGGTGGAATGGCTGGTCTAAGGGTGGCAGGGTGGGAGGCAACTGCTGTCCACAACACGAGGAATGAATATAGGGCCCGAAAATGGACAAAACAGGTGTTAATCTCTTCCATTTGGACTGGTTGTTGAGTACTAGACTTAGTAGGGCTGAGTCTTTAGACAGACTGACTCTTAGTCTAGTACTTAGTTTTCAAAACTGAAACCTGTGGATATTTTTACTGCCTTATACGAGTAAATACAGATTTATGACCAAAACGATGCGTCCTTCTCTTCAGTTTATCTGTTTTTGTTTTGTTTTCCTAGCCCTAGTAAACTGATTTTGCCACCCTTGGCAGCAAGCGCTTAATGGGTCACACAAGAAACTTTTAGTTTTGTCTTTAGAATTATTTGGTGATGAACTGGCTAGTGTGCTTCAGATGATTGTCTTGTTAGATAAAGTGAGCATGAGGTTAGGATTTCAAAGTGATGACTTTCTTCTGTTCTTCATAAATTAATTGTAGATGCCAGATGTCATGGTTTTATCAACAATAGCAAGTCGTCTAGGTCCTGAGGCAGTAAATGCAATCATTAGCATGTCTAATGACAAATATTGGATAGTTTTTTCCTTGTTTTAATGTTAAAGGTCTGACAAAAATCAAGCACTTATGTGGCAACAAAACCTAACCTCACCTTTTCTTAAAAGGCATTTAATGAAAGTTAATTAAGGGGCCGGTACTATTTCATAAATGGACAGATTACTTTAGACAGATTTCCTAGTAACTATGGCTTGTGATTTTCCATGTTTCTTTGGTGTTCAAGTTTGTTTTTACACATTTAGGCATAGAAAGAAAATCATTTAAAATATCTATAAAAATACATATACTGATTTACAGCACTGTGTATTGTCTTTTTTTTGCCAGGATTAGGAGGAATTCTAGCTGATGTCAAATAAAATGATAGTACTCAGCTTAACGTTGGTTTTAAATTAGATCTGTTTAGCCCTTGGCTGTGTCTTCAAATCTAATTGTTGAGAATGTTTATAGAGATATTTTAATTTCAGAGCACATCATCATTGGAAAAAGGTTCTAAATTTAAAATATTACATTCTATGCAATACTCCATTAGTACACCTCTTAACATCCAGACAGTGGGAACACTAAACATAACAAAATTTAAGGTTCATTCGCTTTCAACTAATACAGTGATCTCTGAATAATCATATCACTGAGGTTTTTTTTTTTTTCTGCCTTGTTGTTGGTGCAACTCTCCCTATTGTGCCAACATGCTGTTAAAATCCCGTAAGCCCAGGACGAACATTTGGTCAGGAAAACGCCTTTTGTAGTTAAAACTCATTTTAGCTGGAAGAGGTTTGTAAAGTTGCTTCTGTGTGTCAGAGTGAGTTCTTTTCAGCTTCTTCTCCAGTTGTCCACAGGGGGTCACCAGTGCTCTTCCTCTCCTGGACCACCTTCCACTCCAGGTGAGCCCGGTTGGCGATGATGAGCTGAGCCAGAATAAGAGGAGTGGTGGATCAGCTACTCGATGCCTGAGTGTTTGTTTACTCCCGGTAATTCCAAGTTCTCAGTGCCAGTCTTTAGCTTTACTGTAACTCGTTGTGTTTTTGCCTGATCTCAAGCTTTAGTGTTTTTCCTCCAGTGTTTTTCCTAGTCTTGCCTCCAGTTGCCTTTTTCTTATTTTTTTAGTTAAATTTATTTTGCTACTTTGTTGCTGCCTTTCTTTGCCCTTAACTACACTTATGCTCACCTCAGGTTCCCGTCATCTCCAGTGCTCAGATCCCCTCAAAATCTCTCTCTGGTTTGCTGCATCCATCTGGTCTCTCCGCTCCTCTTGGCTCATCTCGGTCTGCACGCTCCAGCATTGCTCCATCTGCCGCACACACCTCCTGGACAACTTCTCCACCGGATCACTGCTGAAAAGGATTCACCACTCACTCCTCCCTGGCGTCAGCTATCAATCCATCACAAGTAAGATCATTCCAGTATTATCCTCTCTCCATAATTCATCTACTCACCTGTTCTGTCCTCACCCTCAGATGTCTCAGGTCTCCCACGTCGTCTTGTGCTCTGAGTCTCCTGCCGGTACCCGCTGCTTCCTGTTGCCGGATTCAGCAAAAATTACTTTAGATGCAACTCATTACCAAGAGTGTGCTCTGCAAACCCCATGCGTTTTATTAACCAGAAACCCTCTTGTCTTTTTCTTGACCACCTCATCATTTGAAACACCTTCTTTGTTCTGATAGTTTGAAGCCTAAGAAAATAACTAATTTTTGGTCATTCTTATTTTTGGTCTTCAAGCTATGGTGTTCGCAATAGTCAACAATTGTAGTGTACAAAACTTCCCATTTGCAAGCATAAGACAACATTTGTAAGATTCAGGAACTTTGAAATTATTTGGTAAATAAAGCTGTGCAGGATTTTTTTTATTTCTAATTGTTTTAAGGATGGCTTAAGGCATCTTGGGGGATTGGCTTTTCAGAAATACTTCCAGAAAAAGGCTATATTTTTATAACCCAGCACATATCTATAACACATTGTAGAAAGTGTGTTTGTGTGGGAGGGACAAGGGGAATTCAGTTGTTTAAGTACTAGAGGTTACAAAAGAAAGTCCAAATGGTTATTCTGAGCATCATTAACAGGATTGATAACAAAATGTCCAATGTCAGTACACATAATCTAAAATGAATAAGAATAAACTTTATTCATCAGGTTTGTGAAGACAAATAATTTGCTTTCAATCGATGTTTAATTTAAATTTTTGTTCTATTTTTGGGAGTGGTTGTATTACAGCCTTCACTGATTGTGGTTTTAATCCCATTTGCGCCAATAGATACTTGAGAACATGACAGATGATGACCCCCTCTGGACCATCACCATGTTAAAAAAAATCATATACAAACGGTTGGAATGAGTGTGAACAACTTCAGTCTCTGCTGAATAGAAATGAATGGGAAAATGATTCCTGCTTTCTAATATTGCTTTGGTAGCAGATTCATAAATGTTTGCACACCAGACTGGACTGATTAACATAGACCTTCTCCGACACTCAACCCCATCAATGGGCAAAACCAAATGCAACAACAGGTGAAAAAGCAGTGGAGCCTGAGATAAAATCAGGCTGTCACTCCATATTGAAACACTGGGACAAATATCTTGCTGAGGGACAGGGAGCCAGCTCTATGCAAACACATGAAAGCTTTTGCGTGTGTGTGTGTGTGTGTGTGTGTGTGTGTGTGTGTGTGTGTGTGTGTGTGTGTGTGTGTGGGCGTGCGTGTATGTGTTGACAGTTTACAGGTCTTCTGGGTCACTGAACTGGACAGACAAGACACATCACTGTCACCACATGGCTGGTCTGTCAGTCAGCCGCGATGGCCATGACAGGCGTGAGTAACACATTTTAGGCTGGACACTAACACACTGTGACATATGCTCTCTAACACACACAGGCTCCCCACTCACCGCTTACAGATCCTGCACTAATTATAGGTGCAAGAATTTTTTGGTGAAATTTCAACCATTTAAAAAAGAAAAGGATAAAAAATAATAATAAGTTACATCTGAATGATGTCTACGTTCAATCAGAAATGTCACCACTCTTGCATTGATCATAAGGTAGAACTAGTTAAATGCAACAAATTGTTTCAGTGTTAGAAATAAAATTAAAAAACACTTTTTTGGATGACATATAAAATATTTAGAGTAGAAAGACTTCACAACTTATTGGTTTAACTTAATCAAGTCTTAGTACAGAAACAAAATAGCCTGAACGATATATTGTTTGTGAATTCAATCAGTGGGCCGAGTAGGAAGTAATGAGCTATATCTTCATGCAAATTCATAATGGTAAACAAAAGAAATTCCTCACTCTAATGCTGTCGGTAACAATAAAAAGCATCATAAATCTATGATGTTTTAAATTAGCTGGAAGTGAATTTGTAATGCAGTGTTGCATTTCAATCGCAATCGTAAATGCTTTTTTGTTTTAGCTCCCCGTGCTTTTTATATTTCACGAGAGGTTACTGGAAATATTACAGCAGGATGAAAACTTGCGTAATACCCAGTTAATCATTTCATTATTCTTTTTTTTATGATCTTAGTGCAGAACACGAAAAACAATATGGAAGGTTTGACAATGTGAAAAGAAATCCATGTAGAAGTCAGATTTGAGGTAGAGTACATGTTTATTTATAGTAAAATATCTGCCAAGTTCTGGAAAGTTACCGATTAAATTATAATTAGTATTTTTAAAAGCCTTTAAATAAACCTACTGTATCCATCAAAGTCCACTAAATTTGTACCTGATGAATTTCAGAAAGTACTGTTACAAGTAGGGATATTTTTAGTCCCCTCTATTGAACTGACTGTGTTGTATGATGCCAGTAGCTCCACAGTAATATGATCCTATGTACCTACAACTTAGAACTGAACCGCACCGACACAAGTAGTTACGCTTAGCGGAGCGAGGTATGAGTTTCAGTGAGCAAAGTACAAAGTAGGATGTAAGAAACTACCAAGTAAATTCCTTGAATGTGCCCTCTATTTCTGGAAAGTAGACTCAAAGTTCAAGGACTGTACCTGTAAAATAACCTTTCATAGAAGTAAAGTTTAATTTCTGAGAAGCACCATTGAGGTTTTTTAAAAGTGCTTTATAACTTGTTACTTTTCATCAACAACAAAAATAACCTCAAAACTCTGAAAGATTCTTCTCAGTTCTAAGGAAGTAAGTTTCCCTAAACAACCTAGTACAGGAAAAGGTCTGGAAAGTAACCTTTAAGTTCTGAAGAAGTACCTGTTAACTTCTGGGATATTCTCCTTTCACCCTACAGTAGAGTTTGACTCTTGAAAAGCCCGTTAGTTCTTTGAAAAATCCATTAAGGTATGTGATAAATCATGTAAACTACATAGTGAGACCATTTATCTTTTCTCTCATGTTTCTTTAAATTTATCTTCATTCAAGTGTATAGTAAACTGTTTATCCTACAGGTCTAACCTACGTTATTTTTGCCTACATGAAAAGACAATAAACGAGTAAATATTGACTTACAGTTAAGCTTAAAGATACTGATACCTACAGATTACAACGTTTCTTCTTCCTGAGACTGAAAAGGGAACTTTTTGGAGGGATTTTCTGTAGTTCCAACTTCAATAGGAAATGAATGAACAATTCAATTACTTTAAAAGCAATAAAGTTTTGGACTGTTGAAAAAAAGAAGAAAAGAAAAAAAAGAAAAGAAAAAAAAAAAAAAAAAATATATA
>JAVLVB010001056.1:635698-650807 GCA_032876305.1 Orestias chungarensis | reverse complement strand
GAGCATTTAAACATATTAGTTGTTTCTTTGCCATTTTTAGCCAATGAAGCATTCTGGAAGATCCAAAGACCTGCGATTTGCTGACCGCTATTTTGAGTCACAGGAAGAAAGACTTTGTTGAGGAAGCTTACTTCAAAGGGGGGGATGTTAACCTTCTAGCAGAATGGAAAGAAATTCAATGGAATGGTTATGATTAGTCCGATCAAATCAGATGTAAGCAAAACGGGCTCGAAACTAAAAAAATATTTTGTATATAAGCACTATATATAATATAATTATATCTCAAAAGACTTCCCCATTAGCTGTGTGAAAATGGTAAAAACTTCAAACTGTTTTCTTTCCAATTCATATTTATACACCTCGTTATGTTGGTGTGGTAAATAAATTAATTTAAAAAAGGATTAGAATCCAGTTTGTTGTTGTAACATGACAAAAATAAAATGTTAAGTGAGGATAAATACTTTTGCAACACAAAGTTTGTCCTCAAAGATTTTAATCCACAAGTATCAAATCAAAACTAAGTATAAACTTTAAAAACTACTGATATCTTCAATGATTGTAGTTGTTTCAGTGTAAATAGAAAGCATTTCTTAGATTACATATTTTTAAAAGTATTTAAAGCAACTATGTCACTAAATATGACCATTATATTTTTGTTAATCTAATATGAAAATTACACATACAACGTGTTCATCGTGCACATATATTTTTTGTTTTAGTGTAATGGTTTCAGATGGGCGGATTCAATTTATTCAGTGGTTCCTGATTAAAATCCAGTGTATTCAGTCTTGTGGACCCTAAGAGCATCTCGGAAATTTGGTATTTCACTGACATTTACCCAGACATAGCAGTGACAGCGGCCCTCTGTAAACAGCTGAAGGGAATATATTTTTAGAAATGACCTCAAAACATAGACAAAATGCAAATATTAGGAGTTGAATGTATGGATTTTTCATAAGTTCTGGCAACACACAAAAAAAGAGGCTTCATAGATTAGGATTTTCAGTTTTAGCCAGCAGACAGAAAAGAAGTGCTCTAAAAGACAGCCTTTTACTCTACAATTTTCCTCTATGGTTATGTGAATTAAATATATAAAATAAAAAAAATAAAACCCTAAAAACAAAACAAATATATTTACTATTAGAATAAAGTCAGGTTGCTGACAGCAGTATTAATATTTATTTTTCTACTGCACACTGATAAAGCTTAGGTTCCATACTAGGACAAAATTATCTCATTATATAAAAATCTGGAGAATACGTGTCTTGTTTCCTCCAGAATTAAAACTTCCTCCTCAACTATATCTCTTCTTTATCTAGAGACTGAAATCTGCCTATTTAACTTTGCACAATAGCTCAGTCTTTAATCATATTGGAAAGAGAGCAGCTTTAAAAAATTTTTTTTTTTTTTTACTATATCATTGGTGATGCTGGGAAAACCCTGTTTTAATACTAAGAACAAAGCAAAATCTTTCACATTTACCATTGCCTCCTCATGGCTTGAGGCAAACTTTGCCTCCCTGCGGCCATCTTTATACAGTAAATTTCATCTTTCCACTCTTCTAAGTAAACCAGATTTAGATGAGCTATCAATCTCTTTGGTTGCCCCAGAGCTACCTCAAGCTTCTTTTCTGCTTCTCTGATTAATGCTCACTATTTCCAGCCTTTAGGTTTATGGCTATAGAACCAAATATTTACAAACACCATATAAAAAGGATTAATACACTTTTCTTGTGAGGGATCTGGCCTATTCCAATTTACAGAAACCGGTGTTATTGGGTTGGATTTACAGGCTGCCTTGTTTCCATATACCTATAAAACTGACCCAAAAATTATCTCTAGGATTGAAATGAGCCCATATTCATTGCCGTAGCTAAACATTGACTTTCCAGGTTGCAATAGTATGTTTGTCCTTCATTTTATCAAGTATTTTTTAAAGTGCCGCAATTTTTAACTCTTTAACCAAGAAAAGTGCAATCTGGTTTTCTTACGTTTCTTTTGAAGTGATGGCTTTTTCCTTAATGAGTGGCCTTTCAGCCCAAGCCGGTACAGAATCCTTTTAAACTGGATAATCTTACCAGTTTCAGCACCTTTAAAACAATTTGATTTAGGTTTGCTTGCACATTACAAACTTCTTACATTGCAAAAGCCTATTCGTCTCGGGAAAGCTGTCCTGAACGGTGTGACGACATTGGACATACTCATTATGTCTATATTTACATTTAAGTAAGTTTGGCCAGATGAACACGGCACTGTCAAGCATCTGTAGGTTGTTCCCAAGGATGAACCAGATTTGTGAAACTCCAGAGGTCTCTCCTTGATCTCCTGCCTAATTTTGTTTAACCTCAAACTAAAAAGCCGTGTGTTTAAATGTGTCAACATAATACATCCACATCACTGACATCACTGTTTAAACTGTAAAGAAAGAAAGTGAATAATAAAAGAATAATAATTATTTATGATAACTTCGGACTTTGATGACATGAATAAATAAAATATCTGTCATGTTCTCTGTGTCTCATGTTTGTGAGAATAAAAAAATTTTTTTATAATTCTAGCTAACCTAAAACAAAACAATTTTGGTCTTATTAAACTTCTGACAGTGAGAAAGCGTTTGCCCTTTTTCTTCTTATTTAGAGTATGGAAATTTTTGGTTTAAATCATAGATAGATAACCATATTTTGATTTGTTTGTCATTATAGGAAACATTTAATTTTTAATAATTAATTAAACAGAGCTCTGTGAGACATTCTTACTTTGGAAAATTGCTTTGTAACGTAATTCTGTTTTAAGTTTTCCGTAGCCTTCTTCCTGGCCTGTCTAATATGTTCTTTGGTCTTTGTGATGCTGTCCTTTACAACCTTTTAAGGCCTTTACAGAAGAATTAGTATCCCTTTCCCAATTAATTCCCACATCCTTTAACAGAATGAATAAGGGTTAGAAACATTAACCTTCTACTTTTCTAACTTCCTGTTGCAGCTCTCTGTGCTGCAGGACCAATGTTAGCTTTTACATAAATACAAACAAAAATCAGACTTTTATTTTCTGCTGATTTTGTGTCACCCTTCTTCGTGAGTTTGGTAAAGCTAAAGACATTTTCTTTAAACATCCATGTATGAAAACATATTATTTTATGGTTGTTTGGTGTTTTGCTCTTAAAACAAACAAAAAAATGAATAAAGGAGTTAACTTAGAAAGTTTTTGATTTGCACAAAAAAAAAGATTTACCCTCTATTTTTGCTATTTTAGAACATTCTTGTTTTGTAACAAAATTGTTTTCTAATTTTCACAACAAAACTACAACAGATGAAAAAATTAAAACAAAACCAAAGCTAAAGAGCTATCTTAATTTGATATTGAAATAATTTTCACTGTATAGTTAAAGAGTAAGTAAAAAACACTTCAAGCTGGTTTCGGTCCAAAATATTAAAATTGCTTATTTCCAGATTGACAGAGGACTTATCATGAAATCATGGAACAGCAAAAACAATGTATACAATTATGGATGTATTTCGCATTACATTTCACAAGTCCTGACTGGAACATTAAAATACAGCCTAGTGACACAAAGACAGATGCAGACAATTAAGATCTTGTACAATTCAGATGAAGCTGCAAAAGAAGCATGTCACATTGTCCAACTGTACTGTTTATAACAGACTGCATTTCCAGCATGAAATGCTTTTGTAAGCTTTGTGGCTACAAGCCCAGAGTGGCTGCCTGGAAAGGTACAGGAGCGAGGATTCTATCTTGAGGAACTGGAAGTGCTGATAAACATGTACAAAAATGCCTACAAATTGGAAAATTACTGGTTGATTTAATAAAGCACAAAAATATTAACTTACAAAATTCTACTTGTTTTGATTAATAAGATTTAGGTGTAGTTAAAAGCAGTAATTTGATTAGATTATATAGATTAGATTTGTTTGTATCTTTAAAAAATCTGGGCTTTTTAAGATTCAAGAGTAAGTTTAATTATATGCTGCCAATTTATGACACATTGTCTCAAGGCACTTTACTAGAAAATCAATTTCAGTCATAAATACATGATAAAAAAATCAGCTTCAACATCTTCCAATCTAAGGAAACCCAGCAGATTGCACTGAATCATGGACTTGCAGCATTCAACCATCTTGGAACAGCACGCCAACATGATATCATTGTACCTCTTCTGCGTTGTGAAGTTATACACGGACACTTTTCACTGTTGGCAACCTTGCCGTTTATTACCATCTGGTATTGGAATGAATAAGTTACAGTCAGGTCTGGTCCTCCATATGCACACACACATATAGCAGGGAGACAGCAAAACCTGAATGCTGTAACTGTTCACTTATAACAAACTAACATGTACCTGGTATCGGAATGAAAAAGTTACAGTCAGGTCTGGTCCTCCGCATGCACACACACATATAGCTGCAACCCATAAAACAGACACAATGTGCTGGCTAGCTAACCAAATGTAAATCGTGAAAATACAGCGGAGCTGAAACCCCATGCACCTACCAGGGAGACAGCAAAGCCCCGAATGCTGCTCTCCCCCGGGGCGTCCGACCCCAACCCACAGGGATGCTGTGTTCAGGGTCATAACAAATGCTAGTGTGTGTGCAGGTTGCATTTTATGACAAGTGGAAATAAATCCCTTACACTCCCCCCTACTGATGTCCACTTGCTCATATAAACCAGACCACAAAAAAAAACTAGACTGTACATTACATAACCCACAAACATACCAGGTACAAACAACATCATATCAATAGAAGGGAATTTAAGACTCAGAGTGATTGGGTCACATTACCTGGGAGCTATTGAAGAAATATGCCATTTATTTAAATAAAACAAAATCATAAAATAAAGAAAATTGAATAAATATATAGAAATATATAAATAAATATATCATGGAAATAAATAAATAGCGCTGTATAGATGGCTTTGTTTGACAGTTAAAATTATTTCATGACAGTGGCGCTGGAATAAATACACCATGAAATGAACTAAGAATAATCTATCCATTATATATCCTGCTTATCCTTGCGAAGTAGGAGGGTGCGTATCTCCAGCTTACAATAGCCTGGACTGGTCTATCGTAACAAAGAGGCTTTTGGACCTACACATGCACAGGGAGAATATGCAAACTCCATGCAGAAGAAACCAAGGTGGAATTGATCCCAGAGCCTTATTGCTGCAAGGCAACTGTGCTACTCACTGCTGTTTTCAGCCTGGAAAGAAAGATGTTAATTAATTAATGGGATATCTACAGATATGTATTTGTGATATATTTATTTAATGATATATTTATTTATTTTGTGATGTATTTATTTTATTATACAATGATTTATTTAATGATTTATTTAGTTCATAGTATATTTAGTTATAAATTTCTATATGTGTTTATTTAATTTTGTCAACCTTAGCCCCTCAACAAAAATTGGATCGAACAAATGTGCCTCATCTGTGTCATCCTGTAGAATAATTCCACAGTATTGTTTTGTCATTATGTGTTGTGACAAGAAAGGTATAAAAATCTTGTTTCTCCAGTGTTCAGTTTGGAAATTTAGTGTCGGTTCCTAAATTAACAACCAAGGAGGGAGAAACTGACAAGCTGAAGCCGCAATCAGTCCGCATGTATCGGCTCGCACATGAGGGAGACGCTGCTAACTGTACGGAGCTTAAATATCCAACTTCAAACTAACTTCGCCACTGTAGTCTTTTATCCCTCTCCTGTTTTAATTTTAACTTAGTGGTCCCCTCCCATCGCTTTAACTTTCTTTCATATGGCCCGGTTCAGGATTCAGGCTTGAATGAAAATTGACGCGGAGGCGCTCTACTCCTAGAAGCTGGCAGCGACGAGAGGTAAACACTTCTACTTCTTCTTCTGGGAGCGAGATCCGGGGCTCTTGAAGAAACATCCGGGGCTGTAGCCCTAGTAGCCACCCCCTAGATCCGCCACTGGTGTGCAGGTTGAGTTTTATGACAAGTGGAAATATCCCCGTTACACATGCATTGTGTCATAGACTTTAAAGCAATCCCTCATTCCTAGCTATAACCTTTATAGAACAGTAAGGTTTTAAGCCTAGCTTTAAATCTAGACAGAATGTCTGCCTGACAGACTAAAAGATCTGCCTCCCATTCTACTTTTAGAGATTTTTTTGGAACCAGCAGTAAACCTGTGGTCTAAAAGCAATGTCCTCTGTCAGGGACATAAGGAGCAATCAGGTCTCTAATGTATGATGGAGCTTGATTAGTGAGGGCTTGATATGTCAAAACAAGAATCTTAAAATCTATTCTAAATTTGAAAGGGAGCCAATGAAGGGAAGCCAAAATAGGGTAGATATGCTCTCTTTTTAAGCTTCATCAGAACTCTTGCTGCAGCATTTTGAACAAACTGTAGACTTTTAATTGCATTTTGTGAACTTCCTGCTAATAAAGAGTTACAGTAGACCAGCTTTGAAGTATCAAATGCATGAACCAGTTTTTCAGCATCAGTCCTAGAGAGAATATTTCTAATTTTAGCTATATACCAAAGGTCAAAGAAGGAAATCTTAGAGACCTGTTTGAAATGGGACTTAAATCAAAGATCAAAAACAACAGCAGCATAACAGTCAAAGTTAACACCATGCTGTCTGAAGATTTTACCAATAGAATAAAAGATCAGCGAAGTTGGTGAAGACATGAGATTACCTAGAAGAGATGGTGTTGTAATGAAGCAGAAACTTAGTTCTATAAGTCCTGGCTATTATTACAATTATTTATGATGTTGGGCCATCAATTGTGTTTCCAATGAGATGCATTTAAGTTTTTTGTATGTGGCAAAATGAAGTGGTTAAATTCAATTGGTATGAATGCTTTTGCAACTGTATACCTTTGTATACCCTAAAGGGTCAGGATGTAGTCATGGGATGGTGTCTCTATCACAGAGAGCTGGAAATAGGACAAACTGAGAAACACAAAAACAGGATAAACTCAGGTTTCTGCAAGAGGCTTCCAGCTTCAAAACACCAAGTATCCGCAGAGAATCACAAAGACGGTGTCTGTATCTGGCACAGAGGCTTGAATGAAAACAGAATCTGGGTAAGAGACAGAAGAACGAGGACGAGTGTGTTTCTGCGTGCAACAAAGAAGAGTGAAAAACTGGGGTATCTCAGCGGCAGGCCTTGAATTCAAGCACTGACCATAATATACTGATTATATCTGCGCAACAACAAAACTGGCATAGAATAAAAGCTGTGAATGTAAAAACAACTGCTAGAGTTTATGCAGAGCCCTAAAACATGTTTGTGCGAAAAATAGGAATAATAACCCTGCATAAAATTTAATAAATAATATGCATCTATACAAGCAGATTGATGATTACAAAGTACTTTTTCCAACTCTGCTTGCCCCATCAAATCTTGATGTTACAAAATGAATTGTGATCAGTGACAGAAACAGGAATGAACAAATATTTTATTTCCTCATAAACAATTGTGTAAATAGCAGATCTGAAGTTCATTAGTGTGTGTGGGACTATGCAGTTTTTGTTCTTTATGTAATGATTATAAGCTAAGATTTATTTTGCTGTCGTTTTTTTTTTTTCCTTTTAACCTTGACTTTCTTTTGCTGCTCAGCTGACTAAACAAAGCTTTGCAGACACATGTTGAAAACAGCAGTGGGTGTTTTCACTCTAGAAGCAGCGGCTGCTAAGTGGCGTTTGAAAGCATGAAAGTTCAACATCCTCCAAAGTAACGGCTGAGTCACAGGTATTGATCCGTGATGCTTTCAGCCCTCGGATGCATTTATTTATTTATTTATTCCATTTTGTATCAGGAAGCAGAAATCTTTTGAAACAGTCCCATCACCCATTTTTACTTTTAATGCTTCCCCAGTAAAATGTGAGGCTAATGCTGAGTGATCAGCAACAGTCAAGAATCGTTAAGTAGGAAAATTTCCCAGAATCTTTTTGAAAAAAATTGCGTCATTTATTTAAACTTTAACTCAAACTGCTGTAGTACTAACCCTGCACGACTGTTCTGTAGTGAATTTCACAAGTGAGGATCAGCCAAAAGTTAAGGCCAAAAAGTATCATGTAGTAATTTCATTTAGAAGACCAAGACAAACTTTTTTGGCCAACATGCAAAATACCACACACAGAAGAAAATACAATAATTTACACACAGAAATGCCAGGTGGTGGTAGCTTGATGTTGTGCAAAAGATAAGATTTTACAGCAGAGACAAGGAACCTCATACTTGATTGGAGGATAGATGGACTTAATGCAGGTCAATTCTGCAACAAAACCTGTTAAAAGAAACTGAACATTTGAGATGGCATTAAAGTTCTCTTTCTAATAGGACAACAACTAAACACAAGCAACTTGAGTTCAAATATCTAGTTAAAATCAAAGCATATCCTTGTCTTAGATTGATCCAGGTAACCTTCAGATCTAAGTCACATAGCCAATAAATATTATTATATATTAATATGCAAAATATCCAGAAGCGTAAAGCTGCTAAAGGCCCCAAATGGTTAAAGCATTTTTTCCATTTAAAGGGTAAATATAAACATTATTGGGTACTGAATGCACAAGATACAATGATAACTAAAAGACAAACTAAAGTAACCAGAGGATGGCAGGAACTAACAAGTGAATGTGGCAAAGAGCTGACTAAACTAAGAGGTATTTAAGTTTAAGAGGTCATTACTGAACAAAGAAAGCATGGATGATTGATAATCAGTTGCAGCTTGGAGCAAAGCAGGGATTTGGAGTGAACTGAGGTTGGCTGAGGAAAAAATATTCAAATAAACTAACTAAATACAACAGAAAATGATCTTCGAAAGCCAAAACTTAAGACAAAATGTATATACAGAACACATGGGACGCACTGGGCAAACACTAACGCTAACACAAATAAACACAAAAAAACAGAAGTATACACAAAACTGAAAACTACAGTCACTGATGAAACTGGGAGAAATTATTTTTGCTTAAAGCTTTCTCAATAACTCATATTCGTTTCCTCCCGAATAGGACCACAAGCAGCCTTATAGGGAGAGGAGCTCATTATCGAGAGGGCCATTTGATTAAAGCTGGTGCTTTGAAAACGAGTCAGAGAAGGTTGGTGATGAGGATTTTAATGAAAAGGATTTAACAGGAGCTTGTAATACTGAAGGGCAAGTGTCAAGAGCAAACAGTGCAACCAGGAAACAATCAGCCGAATCAAGTGTAGAATAAAAACAGAAAGTGAAGAGTTTATACACTGGGAGTAATACAGGACAAAAATTAAATAAAAGAAATATCAGTATCAGATTTAAACATAGGTTAATAAACACCTATACACTGATCAACAGAAAAGCAAGGCTAACAGAAACTGAACAAAAAGCATAACTGAAGCTGAGCACAATTAAACAGGAAGATCATGTGAGAAATGAACTAATAACTCTCTTAAACTAATCTATCCGGGATCCTACAGCACATTTGTTGCCCGTTCTTGTATGTGTGAGTGTCCCGGCTAGGCCCACCATGATTCATATGTTTTTGGAAATGTACAGTAATGACAGGTAACACCCACTGCGTGAGTGGGGGAGAAAAGCGAGTCATGTTGACATGTTTGAGCATGCAGGGCTTCAGATTTGATCTCGCAGCAGATCTTGTGATTTCAAGCGTTTAGTTCAGTTCTTATCACGTATGATGCAATCTCTTTTTACTAGAATCCATTGCAACATGTTAAGTATTCATCCAGGGTTCCTATAAAAGCACAACAATTACAAGTAACTTTAGGTTATAAAGGATCTGGCAATACAATACAAGTCAATGTGAAAACCCCACCGGAACTAGGGTGATATCCCTTTCAAATTAAAATGTTGTTTATTTATTATTTGTGTTGTTTCTATTCATTTTTTTAAGGGACTGCTGGGATTTGAATCTAGGATCTCCTGTTGAGTAGACAGGTACTTTGACCAACTAAGCCACAACACTTGATGGACACATCCCTGATTGATAAAGTAGAGTGCATAATTGACTGAACTCAGCTGTTAGTCTGGTTTGAAGCCAGCTAACTCCGCAGAACACATCTATTGGCTAATTTCCGAATCTTCTACGTGATAAGTTTGGGCATACCGAGTGCAAATTCTGAAAAACTATGTTTAATGTGAAGTAAGTTGAAATTATAATGTGGAAAATGTTGAATAGGGGGTTTCTAACCATCCTCAAACTAAAACTCCAATATGGCTGCCACAACCAAAAACAGAAACAAAAATGCAAAAGGACTGATATTTTGTATTTCATATTGCTTCTTAGTACATCTACAGTCAGCTTTTTTGTTAATTTCAAGTTCGAGATAAGTAGATTGTTTATAGAATATAATAGAAACATCCTTTTTTACTAAATTTGTTTGTCACAGTAACAATTACGGGCAAATAAACAATACATTAAAAAGAAGAAAAGCACACCACACAAGGCAACGTCCACTCAGCTCTATGTCCTCATATTCTTGTCCATCTCTGATGCACCCAACAACAGCTAAGACTGGACTCTGACTCCTTTTGCATGTCTGGTGAGTGAAGATAGAAAAGACACGGCTAGAGTACAGAGCCTTGCGGTACTCCTGTGCTGTGAACCGCCTGGTAAAACACAAGACCCTGCAGTCTCACAGGTGTTGGTCTTTTTTTAAAGATATTCAGTGAGCCATGGGATTGTTGAGGTCTCCACATGTGTCTTCTGAAGTTTCTACATGTATATTTAAAAAAACAACAACAACAGAAAACTTCAGTTAAAGTTGAATGAGAGACAATGCTCAGATATCTCACATAAAAAGAATCATGAATCAAGAATCAGTTTATTTATATAGCCCCAATTTACAACAGGTGTCGTCTCAAGGTACTTTACAAGAAAATCAATTAAAATCAAAGATACATCAAAACAAATCAATTTAAAAAAGTTTCCAATCTAAGGAACCCCAGCAGATTGCATCGAGTCATTGACTTGCAGCATTCACTCCTCTGGAATCAGCATGCAGAAACAATGGCTTGTGTTGTCGTTGATTTTACAGCAATCCCTCATACTGAGCATGCATGTAGCGACAGTGGAGAGGAAAAACTCCCCTTTAACAGGAAGAAACCTCCAGCAGAACCTGGCTCAGTACAAGCAGCCGTCTGCCACGACCGACTGGGGGTTTGAAAAGACAGAAAGCTAAATTAGATGCAGAGGGGAGGAGGAAGTGTTTTATTTTGAAACACCAGTAAGGGAACAAGCTGGTCGTCACCTGTTGCTCTGACAGTGATAGTCGAGGCGAGGCGGGCAGAAGTACTCCTGCCGCTCTTCATCATGGACTCCCGCGGACGTTTCTCCCGCGAGGAAATCAACAGCACGGTGTGGGAAGTCCCGGAGAAATACACGCGGCTGAGGCAGATCGGGACCGGGGCGTACGGTGCCGTCTGGTGAGCGTGCGCGTGCGCGTGCGTTCGCGGAGGCTGCGGCGCCGACATCCTGTGCAACCTCCACCCGCTTCCTGCCGACATCTGTCCCGTCAAAGCCCTCTGATCGGCAACACCCGCGGGTCTGCGGTGGGGGGGGGGTTGTAACCGTGCCTTAGGTCTGCTAAAGATGGCCTCCCCAGGTGTCAGGTTGTGCGTGTTGTCTCACGTCGCTGCGTTGGTAACCCATCAAGTCACATGCATATTCATCCACATATGGATGTTTAGTGTTAGTGCCTATTATTCTAGGAGGCTAGTAGTGGATATAGATCAATTTATGTTTGAACATATGATCACAATGCTGTTTTGAATGCGTTGCATTGTTTTGGATATTCCAAACATCAACCCAGGTCATAATTGTTTTTATCAATTGCTTATAATAGATCTGTCCTGCCCACATCCGTTGCTATTTATAACTCCTTAATTAGACGAGTTATCCCAAGAACATTTAGTTTGGGATAAACAAAGTATAGATTGGACTGATTTTCATTTAGAACTAAAAGAGCAGCTATTATCTCCAGTGCTGGAAAAGTTACGCAACATATGGGTCACGTTGGTGTTATGTATGCCATCTCTTTAGTGATAGTTGTGTGGTAGTAGTTTCAGTCGTAGTTATAACTTTTCTCTGCTGTTCTGATCTTGACAGAGTAACACAGGTCCAACGAGCTGCTGGGAGCAACAAGTCATCCATTCGCTGGATACGCAGCATGAAGCCAGATGGTAGCTAAAGTTCTGTAAATGTCCAATTAAATTAATCCAAGATTGCTAAAATTGTTGGAATATCAGCAGAGCCTTAGGGGTGAGAAATATTCACTTGTCACTGGTTTCTTTAAAAAAAAACAAAATGCATTTATTGCAGTTCTGGTCGGCTGTTTCTCGAATTACAGCCTGATGGTTTGTATTTACAGTGGGATCCTTGTTCTGTGCACACAAGACTTTACAGGTGAAACAACTAAGCTGCGATACAGAACAGAACAGAACAGTGTGGGAGTTAAAAAGGCTGAACCTTTACCTCTAATTCCCCCCCCCCCGCTAACTTTCATTACATGATAAGAGCTTAGAAATGAAGCGGTTGCATGTGCCGTGCTCGCTGCAGACGAGTGACGGCACGCATTAGCTGCTGCATCCATAAGTGACTGTCTAGATGCTGGTGCATCCGGACTGTAAGGCCTGTGTCTGGCTTATCGGTGGATGCGGCTCCAAATAGTCTGATGAGCTCTTCCCTCCTCGGCGAAGGCTCAAATTAGACGCGGAGCCCTTTAAGAGCGAAACCAAGTTGTCCTTCCATTTCCCCCCACCCGCTCATAGTGACACCCGTGCATAGCAAGCACCAAGCTAACGATGCGTCACTGTGCGTTTCGTCTCCCGCCACAGCTCGTCGATAAAGGACAAGAACAACGAGAAGGTCGCCATCAAGAAGCTCCACAGGCCCTTCCAGTCGGAGATCTTCGCCAAGAGGGCTTACAGGGAGCTCCGGCTCCTCAAACACATGAAGCACGAGAATGTGAGGAGACGGAGGCAGTTTCTGTGTAGCCTTTAAAATCAAAGCATTCCCGTAAATGAATCGGCTGCGTCATCCGTCTCTCATTCCATGCAGGTGATAGGACTGTTGGATGTGTTTACGCCTGCCTGCAGCTTGGATGACTTCCAAGACTTGTGAGTGTTTTTCATCAACGTAGGAGGATCTATAGGTTTACTACATGTCTGAGTTGGTTATGGGAACTTGGCAGTTGTCTGTTATGGGAACTCGGCATTATATCATTGTTTTTTAATAAAAAACAATGACATAATGTTTTGTTTTCAATAAATCCTTATCTTTTCCTGTACGGCAACGGAATGGTTTCAGTGCTTTTTGCAGTGACACGTGTTCACGGCAGTTGGGGTTTTTAAAAAAGCTTGTAAACTGTACTGTGGGTTCGGCTTTTCAGGAAAAGCTCTCAGGCACTGAAAGCATACCTTCCTCGTATTTTACTAGCTTTACTCATGACAAGTCAAAGTTTAGACCCGAATCCATCCCAGAATATAGGGCAAAACTTATTGCTGCAGATCTACTGTGTTCAGTCTGAGAGATCTTGAGCTTTCTTGCAGATAGATTTGGACACAGTTCAGATGTGTGAAGACCTGTTTCTACACAGTGTTGAGTCAGGGGCCCTTTAGAACTAACGCTTCACAGAACTGTTGTTTTTACAATCCAATTAAAACGTAAATAAAATCTCAATTCTTATTAGTTTAGTTAGGGGGAGTCAGAGTAATTGTCAGAGTAATTGGGCCTGAATAGAAAATTGCTTTCAATTGAGTTGGAATATCATTCATTGAGACTTTCTTGTACGTCGGTGGCTTCCTTCCAAGCTCCTCAGGAATTTAGGAAGGCATCACCTTCGCTCCTCTCAGTATCTCGTCTCCCTCCATGTTTCCCTGCAGCTATCTGGTGATGCCTTACATGTACACCGACCTTTCGAAGGTGAGGAGCAATCTCTCTGAAGACAAGGTCCAGTTTCTCATTTACCAGATGCTCTGCGGACTGAGGGTGAGACTTTTTTTCCAAAACGTGAAGAATCTCAATGTCCTTGGTCTAGAGTTAGAATGATTTAAAACAAAACAAAAAGAAAAACACCTTAAAATTTAGATGCATGCTCTGCTTCTCTCTCTGCAGTACATTCACAAGGCTGGGATCATCCACAGGGTAAGCAGTCAACTTTCACCGAGCGCTATTGGGACACTCTAACCTGCTGCGGCACAGATTCCTTGTTTCCTCGTTCACTTTTGCCACATTTATTGTATTAATAAAATAATAAATAAGAAAAGACGAGTCGGCTAAAATCTGCCCCGACTGGTTCAGGATGAGTTGACTCCTCTGACGTTCCTCTGCATGTCTCAAGTTGTTAGGCCACACTCAGTGTCTGTGCTTTTCGGCGCGTGGACGAGAAAAAAATAACACTCGAGTCCCTTAATCCCAGTTCCTTTAGCTCATGTTGTTCTTTTCTGCCCAGTTCATTATGCTCTCCATTTCTAAGTGCCATCCAGAAGCACTATGGTGCACTCAAGGCACTCATGGCTGTGAGCATCAAAGAGGGATGCTTATGTTGGCGTAGGGGAGAGACCATAAAGATCTCTATAATGAAGGCTCATTATCTCAATACGGGTCTTGCAGCATTCACTCCTCTCGAATCAGCAGACCAAAACAATGGCTTGTGAAGTTGTTGACTTTACAGCAGTCCCTCATACTGAGCATGCATGTAGCGACAGTGGAGAGGAAAAACTCCCCTTTAACAGGAAGAAACCTCCAGCAGAACCAGGCTCAGTACAAGCAGCCATCTGCCACGACCGACTGGAGGTTTGAAGAGACAGAAAACTAAATGAGAAGCAGAGGAAACAGAAAATAAGAGTTTATAGCAGCAGTTTTAGAACGTCACTGGAAGCATCTCAGCCCATGTTTTCATCCAAGAAGCTGTCTCAGCTAACAGAACGCCAGCCCAGGTGTGGCTACTATGGAGAGAAGAACACTAAGAGAAAACAAAAGGTTAACAAGGTTGAAATAACGGTAACTAAGTAGATTGGACAAAGGAAGAAAGTAGCAGAGAGAGAAGTGGTCAGATTGTCCTCCAGCAGTCTAAACCTATAGCAGCATAACTATAGAAAAACTTAAATAACTTAACCCT
>JAVLVB010001056.1:577611-627720 GCA_032876305.1 Orestias chungarensis | reverse complement strand
AGGAATCGCCATCTATAATAACGTTGTTTGACTTTGTTAAATGATTAACGTCAACATTTACTTACCCTTTGGAATAAAGAACGTATTTTTGTTTGATTGGTTGTGGCAAATCAAACAAAAACCAAACGATGCCCCACCTAAATATCAGATTCGCTATCATTGATATTAACATGTTGGAAGAAACCATTTACAAACTCTACACCTATTTTATTGTGAAATATCTACCCGGAAGTTGTGTGCTTTTCCTTTGACCAGCTTTCCAGCTTCGTTTAACGACACAAACTAGATTCCAAACAGCTAGCCAACTAGCCGAGCCAGGCTAGCGGTCCTCTTTAAAATATTGACCGACAACAAGGTTTCCCTATATTTGCGGGTGTTGTAATATCCCGGTTGTTTCCAACATGGCCTCAGAGTCAGCCGTTTTTATTTTAAAGGCCGGTTTGGGGATAACGGGGGACGTTATGAGAAGGTGAAGTTTTACCGGCTGCGGTAGCTGTTAGCTTGGGAGGTGTAGCGAGCCAACCGCTAACTGAGCAACCGTTTCTGGGGGAGCGGTTTAAAAACCTTCGCTCATTGTTGTAACCCCGTAAACCTGCTGAAATTTCAGGTAAGGCTCACCATGTTGTCGTTCTTATTGCACTTTTAATTTTATAAATGTTTACCGAGCTTTTATTTCGGTTTTATTTAGAAAACCTCCAAATAAAACCGGCTACCGTCTTGGAAAAAAGTTAGCAAGCTAGCTCTGTCCTGTATTTTGACTTGTGACAGTACTGTGTGCCAAACAATCGTCGAATCAGCGTGGCATTGTTTGTACCGACTTGTCAAATGAATCTCGGTTCGCAGAACTAATGTGAATATTTACACAAACGAGCTGTTGACAGGGTGCTAAAACTGTAAATATGGCTGACATTTTCCTCCTCTCCGGGCTCAGATCAGTTTAGCAGAGCTGTTCTTGACGCTGATTGGCTGTCGAACGCAGCAGTCAGGCTTTCGTGAATGCTGATTGGACAGGGCCGTCTTGTTGCGGTACAGCTAAACTCAGCCAAGTGTTTCTGAGATAAAGTCCAGGAAAGTCTCTTGATTGTTTGACCTCGTTATTTTCTGGTATTTGGAAAGACGTTTTGGCCTTTTTTTAACTTTTTTTTTATTTAACTGGCTGTCAATCGAGTGGTTTATTTCTTTAATATGTTTTCACTGATGTACATTTTCTGAGCTATATCTTGTCAGAGGTTGTAATGTCTGTATTGCTGAATTAGTCCAAGTGGATGTACATTTTAAAATATCCATAATGCCTAAAATGTTGTGAAACTCAATCAAAGTGTGATGCCTGTAGCTTTTGGACCTGAGCAGAAAAGTAATATTTCAGTCTAAGACCCAACGCACCAACGTGATATTTTGCCAGGGAACCAGTAGATCAATGTAACATCCAGTCATTCTCAGCCATTATTATTACATTGGTTCATGCACTGTATGTAAGCTCAAGCTTGAAAACACAATAAAAAAAACAACAACAAATATCTACATTCAAATCCTTCTGGTGATTCCACTTATTTATGTTTAATGATGTCCATATGAACGATTATCATTACCACTATATTTTTTATATCCTCTTATTTTTCAGAAATACATTTTCTAACAGACCTAAATTAGTGGGAACTTAAACTGCAATCACTGCTACTGTGCTGACAGTTGCTTAACCATCCAACGTAATCCCCAACAATAATCATGGATTTCTAAATGTATGTAAAAACAACAATCACATGGAAAAATTCAAACACAAATTCAAATCAATTTGGAGTTGAGCTCTGGGTTAAACACATTTGAACCATTTTTTCAACTCAAGTAAACTTGAATGATTAATTCTCTGTTTATGAAGTAGATTTTCCATTACTTACTTATACTTATAAGCTAACTCGGTTTATGTGTCTTTGATGTCATCAAGTAAAATACAAACAGAATTTAAAGCAGAATTTAATGTTTTTGTTAGTTTTGGTTTAATCTAGTTTGTGAAATCCTATACTAGAAGTGTATTTTTTTTTCTTTGTCTCTTTAAATTCTTTAAAAGCTTCAACTTCGTTATAAAGTAAACATTTTATACAAAGTTTAAGACACTAATATTCTTCTTTGTTTGGGATTTATAGGAGTGGAAGGTTGAGCAGTGGCCTATGAGGAAGCCACGTCGACCGGGCCATTTGGCCGGAGGAGGTTTTGTAGATTCCAAAAAGTCCAATGGGACCGCTGGGGGGCGTGGGGGCGCCCACCAGCGATCTCCGTCCCCCTACAGCCTCAAGGCATCTCCCAGTAAAGAGACTCTTTCCTATTCTCAGAATCAGAAGGTGGTGGAGGTGGAGCTCGATGGAAGGCTGCACCGCATTTCGGTTCTCGAGCCCTTGGAAGTCATTACAGACGATGAGACGGTGGCTCAGGATATCAGCGAATGCAACAGCAACAAAGAGAACAGCGAGCGGTCGGTGTTGCCCCCCAGCGGTGCAAAAACGCCCCGAAAACACACCACGTCCAGAGGCCGCAGAAAAGACTTCAGATGCGCCCCCAGCAGGCCAACGCAGCCTTCCAAGAACCAATGCAACAATTCCCAACCCCAGACACCGGAAAAGTCCAGCACATCAAGGAACATCCACATGTATCTCCCCGAACCGCGGTTTCGTGTTGTGGAAAGCTTCAAACCGGTTGAGGCTCCTCCCCTGCCAGCAGCTTATTACCGTTACATCGAGCGCTCACCCGAGGATCAGGAGACGAAGGCGGAATACGACATGGATGAGGAGGACGCCGCCTGGCTGGAAATGGTGAACTCTGGCCGGCTGTCTGAGGGTGTCTCGGCCATTTCGCCGGAAAACTTTGAGCTGTTGGTAGATCGGTTGGAGGAAGAGGCGTATCGAGAAGCACGTAATCGAGCGCCCTCGCAAAACGCCATTGACGATGACGCCTTCTGCTGCGTGTGCTTGGATGACGAGTGTCTCAACAGCAATGTCATCCTGTTCTGTGACTCTTGCAACTTGGCAGTCCACCAGGAATGTTACGGCGTGCCTTACGTCCCAGAGGGACAGTGGCTCTGCCGTTGCTGCCTTCAGTCCCCTCAGAAACCCGTCGACTGCGTTCTGTGTCCCAACCGAGGAGGCGCTTTCAAGCAAACGAGCGAGGGTCGCTGGGCGCACGTGGTGTGTGCTATATGGATTCCTGAAGTTTGCTTTTCCAACACAGTGTTTCTTGAACCAGTGGAAGGGGTTAGTAACATTCCTTCAGCCCGCTGGAAACTAACCTGCTACCTCTGCAAGCAGAAAGGCCGCGGCGCTTGCATTCAGTGCCACAAGGCCAACTGTTACACCGCGTTTCACGTCACGTGTGCTCAGCGGGCCGGCCTGTTCATGAAGATCGATCCCGTTAGGGAAACGGGCATCAACGGCACGACATTCTCAGTCAAAAAGACAGCGTTCTGTGAGACACACTCCCCTCCAGGACTGGAGTCGGAGTCCGACGAGGAGAGCGAGGGACGAATCGTGGGTAGCAGGTCGAGGGCGAGTAGAGGACATGTCGCCTACACGGACGGGCCAGCTTTGTCCAAGAAAGGCCGGAAGCCTGAAGACGACCCAGCAGATAAAAAGAAAGGGAAGAAAAACGCAGAGTCTACATCCCAACCCACAGGTTCTCCAGAGCCCACCGTGCCTCAGATACCCACTAGCAGGTTTGGTGGTCTTTGATTTTTGTCCAGCATTATTTTTGCATTAACCTATTGCCTTTTTAGGGTTGTATTTTCAAAATCATATGCCATTTTTTATCGTCTCTGATCGATCATCGAGCAATCCAGGTTTTTATCAATCACTTGAAGCAAAAAGTAAATGTATCAGGTCGCTCTAACAACAACACTGTGAGGAGTGTGGAGTCGTTTCCTGAGTGAGGAAGATTCAAAACTTGCCGTTTTCAGTATAAGTGAGAAGTTCAGAACTGAATTAATGACAAGAGAAAGAGACTAAGCAAGTATAAGGAAGGCTGGATGTGATGTTATTAATGAGGAAGGCTAGCATCTCTGTTGGACACCGTTATTTGTGTTTCTGGACCATTTGGTAATGCGTACTAGGTACTGATTAATGACTGAATAGAGAACATGTGGAAATAGAAAATCATGTTAACCATCATGACTGTTTTATTTGTAATCTGTGACAGGTTGAATACGATCTCCAAAGGAATCCTCATGCAAAGGAAGAACCAGTTCATGCACAGGCTGCACAGCTATTGGTTACTGAAACGTCAGTCAAGAAACGGCGTGGCACTGGTTAGACGGTTGCACTCGAACGTTCAGTCCCAAAGGACTACAGAACAGGTGATTAGTTTTTATTTGTACATATAATTGTATGTATTAGGGGGGGAAAAAATCAAACCTTCAGATTTTGTTTACACTGGCTCTGAAATTTTGTTTTTTGTTTTGTTTTTTGTAGCCTGAAGTCGACAAGAAGGTTTCTGCAGCAAGAGACGCACTGAGATACTGGCAGAAGCTTCGGCATGATCTTGAAAAGGCCAGATTGCTGGTGGAGCTCATACGCAAGAGAGAGAAGCTGAAGCGGGAACAGGTAATGATGCATTATGCATTTTATTAGCATCGTCATTCCAACTAGAAACTCCTACTGTTTTCTTATCAGAATATAAACATAGACAGACAGACAGACCATCTGGATTTGTGGCCTTGCTACGGTGCAGTTTGCGTCTTTACGAGGTTTTTTTACATAAGACCTAACGTTTTTCTTTATGCCCTTGTAATAATAAGTTCATTTATGAAAATGACTGCTATGTTAATGTCTTAATGTTTCCTGTAGAAATGTAAATGTAGGCTTTCTCTGAATCTAATAAATACAATCCTTGTGCTGTTTTCAGTATTTTATCTTTCTATTGAAACCTGACAAGTGTGTATTCTTCATCAACCGCAGGTCAAAGTTCAACAGTCAGCTTTGGAGATGCAGCTAACTCCGATGCTGATGCTGCTTCGCGCCACTCTGGACCAACTTCAGGAGAAGGACACAGCCCAGATTTTTGCCCAGCCAGTTGACTTAAAGGAGGTCAGTGCTTTTGTCGATATTGTTGTCTAGACTCCAGGCGAACTCGTAGTCCGTTTAATTTAATTTTCTACGTTCAATTAAAATCAAGCGGAAGGCTCCTGCAAGTTAGAAAGACCGTAGCTAGTCTAAGCTTAAAGTTAACCACGATGGAGACATGGGTGCGGATGGCTGTATTAAAGAACTTGTGTTCGTGTTGTTACTTGGAACAGTCTGATAAAAGAAATGATTAATCCTTAAATCGTAAAGGCACTTTATCATAATTTGAGATGAGTGGAGCAGAGAACCCAGAATGGAGGTTGGAGTTTTTCTGTAGTTTGGTGTTTGTGTTTATTATTCCCGCTTTGGTCAGCTCACCGTCCTGCTGCTAAGGGACGTCACAAGCACCAGCTCCCACTTGTTTTTTGAATAATATGGCATCTAGCGTAAGCACTAAACAACTCAGTAACACAGTAACTACATTTAATCATATTTTTGAATTGGTCAATGCTTTAATGTTTTAATGAAACCATGTAATAATGCGGGAACCATTTCAAAATAACAAATATACTACTATTCTAATATCACAAAATATCCCTAACATTATCAGTATAAATATATCCTTGTGATGATGTATTACTATTATCATGATGAGAGGTTGTTAGCAGTGAACTGCCTGGTCTCCCCTGAACACATGAGCAAGGCCGTCTCAGTGTTCTGGTATCGTGACGCCAGATGGGCCACAGCATCACACCCAGATGTGACTGTGTTGCACAACTTGGTAGGAAGCTTATTGCTCTCAAAACGTTACGCAGTTTTCTAAGAACATAATGCAGATTTATAGTTCTGTTGCAAGTACTTGCGGGGCTTGGTGTTGCCCACGGTGTTAGCTAATATGTTACCATCTCTGTTCATTCTCTGTCTAGTTGACTTCTTCTCCATTTTTTTTTTCTCTGTAATTCATTGATATGTTGTAAAATAAAATATTTAAGTAAAGGTTTTGTTCTGTTTTCAGGTTCCAGACTATCTGGAGTTCATCAGCCACCCGATGGACTTCTGCACGATGCGCTCAAAGCTTGAAATTCATAGTTACCGCTCTGTGGCTGACCTCGAGGCCGACTTTACTCTGATGGTGTCAAACTGCCTCCTGTACAATGCCAAAGACACGGTGTTCCACAAAACAGCGCTGCGTCTCCGGGAATTGGGGGGCGCCGTGTTGCGGCATGCCCAGAGACAAGGCACGAACGCTGGCCTAGATCTGGACACCGGGATGCATTTCCCCGAGTCACCCCAGAAAAGAGACTTCTATAGCTGTACCTGGGAGGACGGTACGTCTTACTAGTGTTACAGGTCCTAGTATAGATACATTTTATTACCTGTTTTTAACGTTTTGGCGTGCACAGTTGACAGTGTTCTGGATCCCGACAACCGACTCCACATGACGGTGGAAGAGCAGCTGAAGGAGCTTCTGGAGAAACTAGACTTTGCCACGTCCATGCGGTGCAGCGGCGCGCGAACTAAGCGAATCAACAGGCTTCGCCGCGAGATCAACAAGCTGCGGCACAGACAGGGTCAGCCCGCAGGCCACGGCGTCCACAACGGGCATCTTAAAGAAGAAGAGGAAGACGACGAAGAGGACGATAATGACGCCAAGGCGGATAACGGCCTCTTTTGTTCAGACAAAGGTGAGGAGGGGTGGAAAAAGATGAGCGCGCTCGATCGTTAAGAGTATGAAATTGCCAGTGCATGACGCTTTTGAAAGACTTAACATGTTTCACTGAGAACCGTTGTGAACATGAGCTAATGGAACATTGTCCTCAGGTAATTGAGCCAGGGTTCCCCCCACGCACCAACCCCAACCACCCCACTGTCTCCAGTCTAGTAAGTAGGGACCTAGAGAGTCTCGTTAGCCATGGCTGCCTCACAGCTCCTCTCCTCCAGCGCACTCTGTGTTTGCACCTCCTTTATGCATCTCTCTCATGGACTCACCTCTCTGTTCGGGCCACTTTCAGTCATGCCATAATCATCTCACTTCAGACGACAGACCGAGTCAGACACTCGACCTAGAAGACGACATCAAAGCACAAATAGTTTGATTGTAGAGTTGATTTCTCCTTAAAAAAAACAGCAATATAAGAAGCTGGTAAAATATCTGTTTTAGTCTTCTTACCCTTAGTAGTTGTGTGTCACACTGTTCCAAAACAGGTTGTAATTAAATAAAATTTCCTAAGCTGCGTACCTCCGATTGCAATTTAAAATATCTCTATGATAATGAAAATATTTTCACTTTTCTTCCCTTCGTAACAAAATCCACACCAAGTGCCTTTGTTTTTTATTTACCTGGTATATTTTAGATGTAGAGCAAAAAAAACAACCCCCCCCCGGCCAATCAAGCTGAAAGCCGTCTGGTTCTGGTCAACATCCGATTTCACGGTGCATCCCTCGCCATGTTTCTGGTGGTTGGGAGAGCAACGCTCTGTAGTCGCCCGTCTCGATAACAGTCCTCCATTTCTACCTGAATATATATATATATTATTTTTTTTCAAACTCTCTTTCAGGCTGTGGTTAATGTGTTAGAATGAAATGTAATCATTGGACAAAGACACCATCGTCGTGTGTGAAAACTACACCCCCACACCATACTTTGTGCAGCATAACCCATCTGTTAGGAATCGTGGGTGGGATTTAAATGATCTTTATCTGGTTTTTGTTTATTTTTTTGTTTTGTAGACGATCTCAAATCCACGTCTCCCCCGAGGCTGGAACCTAGAGGGCCGTCTCCTCCTCCTCGGCCAGGAGACGCACCTCTGGAGCCTCCCACCCTGCGACCAATCACAGCGGAGACCCAATCGCCCACCTGGGCCTGCAAGCGCCTTAAAATGGACGGTGAGCCCGCCGGCAGCGCCTCACAGGACAATAATTGCACTAAAGCACAAGAGCGTTGCGCGACCCCACCTCCCACTTTGCACAATGAGGGGGAGGTTGTAAGCAACGGCCTGCCCACGCCGTGGGCCTCCACCAGGGGAGTCGGGCGCCGGACCTCTGTGTTGTTCAAGAAGGCGAAGAACGGAGCAAAGCCGAGCAGAGAAAGAGAAAACCCTGTGTTGAATGGGAAGGGGCTGCAGAATGAAAACGCCAGTAACAACCCTACAGCCCCCAAGTCAACCACCAGCTCACCAGCCTCCCCACAGGTCACCAGAACCCCGCAGAAAGGCTCCGGACCTCCCTCTCTCCACGAGGCGCGGCCGCCCAGTCGAGACGGATCGTCATACACGGAACCGGAGAGAACAGTGAAGCACACGCGGGAAAGCGGTGAGAACCGCTGCATACAGATATTAGCATAAAAAATAAAAAGAAGCATGTTTTCTAGTAGAGACAGAAATATGAAGTCACTTTAAAAGCTGCTTGTCGTGTTACGGGACTCCAGTACAGATCTACTGAGTCATAAGGTATCAGATATTTAAGAGTCAGTAGCCCCACATTAAAGGATATCTAATGAATTACAGCAAATGTTAAATATAGGCCCTCTTGTGATCATTCATCTCCATATTAATAAGAAAAATCACATCCTAGGAATGCTAACTTGATACACTTTGGTTGAATTACATGGGTAGAAAACAGGGACAGAAATGAGCAAAGGAGTGAGCAGACCTGTTCTAACCAGAAACTCAGGCTCTTTTTCTGTTTGTTTTTTTATTATTTTATTATTATATAATAAAAGTGCTTGCTTTTAAATCTCTGTGGTGATATATTGTGACTTAGATAATGCTGAAGATAAACTGATAGTCGGGTCCGCTTTGCAGGACTCGCCAACGGCTTCGACCGGCACAAGGATAGCAGTTCTGACTCTGAGTCAAGAGCCTGTCCCGTCCTTCACAAAGAAACGTAAGATGAAGGTGATCATCTCTGTTGACTGGATTTGCTGAAGGCTGATCATGTATTAACGGCACGTCGTGTTTAATTCTTAAAGCAACTCGCCACCCAAACGAAGCCTCGGAAAGCCATCTCTTTCCAAAGTTCCAGTTCTTGACGTAGTGAACGGGGATGCTGATTACACCGGTACTTTGTTTCAGCTGAATCCACGATAACGTTTCCTTTTCCCGATATACATAAACTCCATGGATTCCTTCTGTTGCTGTGCAGGAAACGGGACTCAGTCATCAGAGGACGAGGCTGAGCTGGAGACTTTAGACCTGGTGTGGGCAAAGTGCCGAGGTTATCCCTCCTATCCCGCTCTGGTGGGCTACTTATGTTCTTTCGCGTCTTGTTCCAATCCCATCTGTACGTTGTGGCTTTACATTCCCAATCGCCCTGTTTGGTTTAGATCATCGACCCAGAAATGCCAGAGGAGGGCCTGCTGCTCAACGGCATTCCCATCCCAGTCCCACCCAAAGACGTCCTCCGGCTGGGTGAGCAGAGACAGGAGGAGACCAACGAGAGGCTCCACCTGGTGCTTTTCTTTGACAACAAGCGGACGTGGTGAGTTTCTGATATTCGGCTCCATTGATTTGTTTGTACGGCTTATCAGGCTGTGGTGCTCACAGATACTTCTCGTCCAATCCCTCTGAGCTTTAGACAGACCAAAAAAAAACGAAGCCTCTAGAGACATACCAGAAAAAAGATTTGCAGCTTTGATTGGAGCAGAAGGAGATGCTTGAGTTAAGATTAGGGTTACACATTTATTCCACATGTTTAATATGTTCATTTAAATAGAATAGAACTTTATTTGACCATTTAAAATTGGGAAGCAATTTTGAGTTTGCAAAGAAAAAACTGAAAAACTACAACATAAATGTCCAAAAAAGGAGTAGGAAGAAGCCTTCTTTAAATCCTAGCCGTAATTCTCAATGGTAATATATACACATATACACACATGCATATCTACATACTGCATACACACATATATGGAATACATACATACACAAATCTCCATCTTTAAATATATTTAAAATGTTGTTAGGACTTAAATGTAAGTTTAAAATTTTACTTGGTCAATCAACTTCAATACTTTTGCATTTAAAAACAAAGGATTTGTTCTCTTAAATGTACGTTATACATATTTTGCAGGGCTTTAGAGTAGTTTTGTTTGCATTTCCCCAAATTCCCACACAGAAAGAAAGATATGGTAAAACTAGAGAGGAATATAATGTCAATTGTGACTTGATATCTAGAATATTTTAAGTTTTTCCAATAATTGCAATGTTTTTAGAAATTTTTGATGCTATGTACCTTACATGAGGTTTCCAGCTCATTTTGTGGTCCATGACAACACCAAGAAATTTATGTTCATATTTTTGTTCTACACAAGTTTTGTCAATTTCTATTTGTGTTAATACAGTTTTTAAAATCCTTCTCTTTCCTTCCACTTCAGTACTACATACTACTTTGTATAGGTTCCTTATAGAACATTTCAATTTAACAAATGAGAAAGATCGCCCCCGTACATAATTGGATTTTGTTTTCGGAAGTGCTTTGAGATTACATTTCTTGTAAACGGATGTAAAATCCCCCCCCAAAACCCATGAAACTGTATGTTTACTCCAGCGTTGCGCCGTAGAATGATCTGTACTTGCATTTGAACCTAATTCTCAAAAATCTGAGATATAATATAGACGTAAACCTCGTGTTTTTGGCCCAAAAAAAGGTCAATTTCATTTTAGATTCCATGAATCAGGTCACCATTAACAATGACTCTCCTGTAGTGACCAGTTCCTCTCTCCGCCGTTGCAGGCAGTGGCTCCCTCGCGACAAGCTAACGCCTCTGGGTGTGGACGACACCACGGACAAGCTGCGCATCATGGAGGGCCGCAAGTCCAGCATCCGCAAGTCCGTACAGGTTGCGTACGACCGCGCCATGATCCACCAGAGCCGAGTCAACCACAGCCACTGTTTTGTCACCTCCAACTACCTGTAGAGAGCGCTGTTAAGCAGGGTTCTCAAGGGGTGGGGGGTGACCCAATGGCACACCGGGCGCGGATAGTCCCCCAATAGCTGAACCACTGGCGTCCGACACATAAGCCGTGTGCTGTGCACCGCTTTGTGTAGTCGGAGAAGATGAAGTCACCTTAAGCCCCACGTTGCTGCAGTGACCGTTAAATCCCCATTCAGGGATGTACCCGGGTGTCTGCTTACTCCACCAGGATGACACGAATCAATCGTCGATGTGACCGAGCTTGTGGTAATCCTGCCGCAGAGGGATCAAACGTTTAGACTGATGACTGCGTCACTGCCTTCTTTTATACCATAGCGTTTTTTTTTTTTCTTTTTTAAAGGTTTTAAACTTTTTACAGAAAAGACTCTTGTATATTTCACAGACCGTTTTTGTACATACGTGCTTGTTATCAAACTCCCTCCCCTCCGCCAGCCCTATTTTAATGTTTCAAACGCGTGTTTCAATCAGCCCTTAGAGGGCGAAGCGAGGCTCTGTGTGAACATGAGATAAACCATGCAGCTCATCTTTCATGTAAGCTGGTCATAGTTTCGTGTGTTTGCTTTGTGAGTCATGTTGCTGCTCGACACAGTGGGCCGTTGATGCTCTCTATATTTGAAATCTCTTTTTGATACAGATAAATAATTTATTTATGGAAGACAAACTATAGAAATAAAGTTATATTGGTTAAATTGAGAGTTCTTATTTAAGACGGGGGACAAAAAAAAACAGAGGTTTTATTAAAGGAAAATCAGTCAGCATTTTAATGGGTTTTTTGCTGATTTCTACTCCACGCCGAGCATTGGCTTTTTGCCGTTTACCTGCTCGATGATTTTATTTATTTCCCAGAGCCCCAGTTTAATCTAATGAGAAGAACACCCGGATAAGCTTGTTGCTGCTGTTTTATATTTTAGCAGCTCAAGAAATTCTTCTAACCAGTAAAATATTCTATAAAAAAAAACTAATTATGTATGTTCTGTGTTTTTCCCTCAATCCTCCATCACTCTGTTGTATATCTGCATTGCATTTCAGTGACAAAAGTTAGCAAGACTTAAAATATATATATATGTGTATATATATATATATGTCTTAGTCTTGAATAAAATCTATTAGATTTGACTGAAACTTTCACAAGTAGGAAATACAACCAGATGCTCCTATCGTAGGTTTCCAAACTTTTAGGGTGTAGCCTTTGCCTGATGCTAATACTGCTTTGACAAAACCAGCAACCCCATAATGCAGGAGGCAATAAGCCCCCACCCCCCTGAACCTGCAAAATGATTCACATTTATAACGGTGACTTTTTGTATGTTTATGTATTTAAAATCTGAATGTTATTGTCAATGTTCTTTACCACCGTCTTTTTAGTGGGGACAGATTATTTAACGTAAATTATTTATCTAAAACTGTTATGAAGCTTACTATATACTAAAATTATATTAAGCTATGAAAGTAATCCAGTTATTTTGTGTTTTGACAGTTTCACCAGTTCCATATCTTAGGCACATACATGCTAAACAGAATTAACATACATGCTACTCGTATGTTGATATGCAGATGCTCTGTCTGCACCAAACAAGATTCAGTCACCTCTGCATCCGAATGCTGAAGTCACACCAGAAGCTCAGGCCATCTTTATAACTCATATTTAAGTCCTCGGGTCTCTTATGGACTGTGTAGAAGACTGGACACTGGTGGTAAGTTGAATATCCCAAAAGAGACGAAACTGATATGGCACAACTAATCCCATTTTACTCCTTTGGTAAAAATATCTGGGATGGTCAAACCCATAAGGGACACAAACACAACAAGACTGCACAAGAGCTCAGTTGTCAGTATGTCCACGTGTTCAGCAAGATAGGAAACTATCGCCAAGATCTTTGCTGGCATAATCTAGAATATTTTCCATCTAAACTTTCATGTGACATGAAATTAATGTAGAGGCAACACTTTATTTTAAAATTGTGGAATGAAATAAACAGTCCTGGTTGTGTTTATTGTAGCAGTTTTTAAGAAGTATTTAAAAAAAATGCTGAATTTATAACGATATAAAACCAAAGAAGTTAAAAGAGCGAGTCAGATCAAACAAAAAATGTCAGTCATTTTTGATCTTTCACGGTGAATCTCGTCTTCATCAGTACGCTGGCTGTTGTCCTGTCAGGAGGAGGTAGTTGTGATGGAGGGTGCGCAGCTCAGTCAGTCTGCCCAGCAAGCACCCAAAACGTCTCGGTCCCCCACGGACTGGTGCCCCCATCTGGGAACCGCACACCCTGGAGAGCAGGTCCAGGATCAGCTCCTGCATTTTCTCCACACAGCTGACCGCCTGCAGCGTTGCTCGGTCTACACGCAACACACACAAAAAAACCCCGTGTTCAATCAACACAGAATAAACGAATACACGCCTCTTGACCTTTTTTGTTCCGGTAAAACTACAGATTGTGGGGTTTTATTTGAATAAACCAATGCAAAGTGGCTCATAACTTCAAAAACATTGCATTGTTGGCCGAAAAAGTGGCAGATAAGGACAGCCAAAACAACAACCTAAAAATACACACATATACATCAATTAATTTAAAACAAGATGAAAGAATTAGAGGCTCATTCACTGGGACAGGTCTGACCTGAGCAGAGCAGAGCCGTGGCGGCGAGGAGGGCGTACTCAGCCTCCGTCACACGCAGCACCGCCATGCTGTGCAAGAAGTTCAGCACCGAGCCGGGAAGATCCTCAGCGCTTCCTGCCCACACCAGGAAACACGTTCCTAAAGTGAAACCCATCACGTCCAGAGTGTGAAGATTCACAGTTGTGTCTGAGCTCACCCCAACCGAAGGGCGTCCTGATCTGGAGGTTTTCTTTGGACTGCAGATTCCGGAGCCAGCTGTGAGTGGAAGTGCTGAAAAGCTGCAAGACTGATCAAACAAGTTATGGATTGTTAAAGGGGCAGATTTAAATGTGGATATTCACATAATATCAGTTCTGATTGTTGTTTTCTTCCTTTACCTGGAGTTGGGCTCACTTGGTTGTTGGAGAACTGCTGAGCAGAGAGCAGGAACGTGACCTCTAGCGAAGACACAGACAGGAGGGCCATCTGATCGGAAAAACCCAGGAGGTCAAAACCTGGGTTGGAGAAAACAACTGTTTTATTTTACCAGAATCATCACATTTCCACTTCTGAATGTTTATCGGATATTTAAGTCCAATATGTGAATAGAATGAGGAAAAATAACCAGTAATGTGGACTATGTCGAAATGTTTGCTGTTGCTACTCCTTTTGACTTGTACACTCCCTCATCCCGTTTCTGTCTAAGACCAAGAGGAGAGAGAAACTGCAAAGACCTCAGTACTTCTCCTTCTCGACTTATAGGCTGCGTTTGACACAGTCAATCATGAAATCCTCCTGTCTACGCTCTCGAGCATTGGCATCAAAGGGAGAGCGCACTCCTGGTTTGAATCGTACCTTACTGGTCGATCATCCAGAGTATCCTGGCTTGGATGCACTTCTGCAGTGCACCACCTCACGAAAGGGGTTCGACAAGTTTCAGTACTGGGACCTCTTCTCTATGCCATATACACCTCCACTCTTGGCCAGATCATTCAATCGCATGGCTTCTTATACCACTGTTATGCTGACGACACACAGCTCTATCTATCATTTCCAACTAATGACCACACGGTGTCAGCACGCATCTGTCTGACATTATCTCCCGCCTTGACTATTGCAACGCACTACTGACTGGCCTCCCAGCTTGTACTGTAAATCCCTCACTGATTGATACCTTTTGTTGTATTCCCATGAGAACTTGAAGACCAAAACGTGGCGGCAAGTCTGGTCTTCAAAAAGTCTCATGTCACCCCTCTGTTCATTGAGCTTCACTGGTTACCCCTGGCTGCCTGCATCAAATTCAAGTCCCTGATGCTAGCCTACAAAGTGCTGCAGGGTACGGCTTCCATCTACTTAAATACTCTAGCAAAGGCATAGGTCACAGCTCGGTCGTTTCGGTCATCAATGAATTATCGTCCAACAGTGCCTACACCACGCTTAAGAGCATCCAGACTGTCTTCTTGTGTTTTTCCAATATGGTGGAATGACCTACTAAGCGGCGCAAGAACAGCAACGCCCCTGTCTACCTTCAAATAACTCTCAAAGATCCACCTCTTCAAAGAGAATCTACTATCCTAACTCTTACCCATAACTCTATACCCATTCTACTACTCTCTCTGTACTTCCCTCTATCTCTACACTGTCACCACTGACTCTGATTTAGGATTTTTCTCCAGATAGCTTATGGTCAGATTGATAAGTGCAACATTGCTTTTGCTAAAAGTGTCTGCTAAATGCGTAAACATAAAATGAACAACCCAATGTAGGCGTGCAGGTCAACTTTATCCAGGTTTTCTTGCTCTCCCCATACAAACGCATCCCGCTAAATAAGTCATCCCATGCACAATATTTTTGATACCTGGCATTACGAAGTGCTCAAATGATGACTTGATGGCATTAACATGGCTGACAGCATATCTGTTGGGTCCTAGAACCATTTTGATGATATTACTGGCACTAAGTCAACCCTGCAGTTTCTGTGGGGAAATGGCCCATAGTATCTTTCAATTGTTGGAGGAGATCGTGTCTGCAGGTGGTTGATGGACTACAGGTCAACACTCTCATTCTCATCAGATGAGAACTCCTCGAAATCAGGGTCCTCCTCGACACAGTCCACTGTCTCAGAGACAATCTCCTCTGAGTCACTTTCACTGTCAAAGAGCTGTTCCAAAAACATCTATGAGAGTAAAACTGTTCCCAGAAGACATTTTCAAATTGAGCATTCGGATTGTAGTATACTCAGATCACAATGAGGAATGATTCAGAGAGCGGACTGCTGTGTAAGCTTTTATAGTTGCTCCTCCCTAATTTAGCATGAACTACCAATTTCCTTGCAGGAATACCCCACCCTCCTTAGTGCGGGAAATATTAAACTCCACTTTGGCAGGTGTGAGTTCACAAGGTCACGCTGACACACACACACACCCTCATGCCAATGGTGCAGAAGTATCAAAGTTCTCATGGGAATACAACAAAATGTATCACTCACTCAAAACAAAAATCAACTCAAATTGATCATCTGCACCTACAGGCGTGGTCCTGTTAGGTCACACACACCCACAAACAGGTTTTAACACCTAAAACAGCTTGGGGGTCAAATGGACCCCGAGGGTGACCGATGCTTTCAAGATATATTCAGCACATTGAAAAAATATTATAATAAATATTTTATGCCTCATCAGTTGTCCCCATCAAATTAGGAAAAGTCATGAAATATGAATCAAAAATTAAAAAAGTAAATTACTACTTTTTTGAATGCTAAACATGGAATGGGGTCCACTTGACCCCAAGGATGATAGGAGGGTTAACCGAGGGACGGATACACCAGGAAGCTCAATCAGACACAAAGGTGATTGTTTTGAAGAAAATAACACAATGGTGTTGCTCAAAAACATAAAACTCAAATGTTTACAGACTGTTTGGTTTCCTTTTGTCATTTCTTATTAGCTCTCAGGTTCAACTTCTTTGGTTTAGATATGTGGTTCAGAGACGCCACCTAGTGGTATAAAAAACAGGGAGGCAAAGCGTGGTGCACAACCAAGATGGCTGATGGTGTGCCTGCTTTAAATCCAGTTTTTAGATGTGATGGGTTCAAGTGCAGTTGCTCTGTCATGTTTCTATGGAATTTTAGTGTTACACTATACAGCAGCTTACTTGTTTACTGTCTTCATCACATCAAGAACAGATATTCTGAACCGATTTATGAGATTTACATAACACATTAGAGGTTTACTTACGTAGAATTCTATTTACTTTACTCTAGATGCATAGATTTTAAACGTTAGTAAGTAAAGCCCTCCTTCCATCTCACCTGGCACTGTTCGAGCAAACTCCAGCAGTCTTTGTAGGCGAGGCGACTGAACATCAGACAGGCCCTCCTCCTCCAGAGCACACTGCCACTCAAACACCTGCTGACATACCAACAACATGAGCACATCGTAACTCCTGGTGAACGTAAAGCCAGGGTACGTACCCACCGTGTAACGGCTGCTCTCTTGATCCCTAAGCTGCCGATGAGCCTCCACCATACTTTCCACAACATACTTCTGTTCCTGGGTCAGAGTGGCAGGCTGAACCTGGGGGAGAGGCGGAAATCGACTCATTACATGGCTTAAAAAACGTCCCACAGCAAAATCCTTTCTGTACGACACAACAAATGGGTTTTTCTATGGTGACTCTTATGTTCCAGAAACGGTTTTGTTTGTTCAACTTTGATGAAAGTATGGCTCTAAGTTGTATGGAATCCCTCAATCCTAACAGAGAACAACACAACATGCTCTATATGTGCATCCCTTTGCTTGGTATGTGTATATATACGTCTAGTACCATTTGTCGTGTGTTTCTTGATGTGTAGGTCTAATAAGGACGACTGTTTTCACCTGTGCAGGTAACCGGCAGGTGGAGCTGACTCTCCGACTCTCTGTGCTCTCCTCGTCCTCTTGCCCTCTGCTTTTACCTACTTTCCTCAGCCGTTTGGATTGGCACTGAACGTCTGTCAGAAGGCCTTCGGAAATAAAACAATTTTAATACAGAGCCTTGCAAATGTACTTTTCCCCTTTAAAGACTTCGTATTGTGTTCATTTTGTCACAAGTACAAACAACCTTTATGCATTTTTGTAGGAGTTCTATTGCATATCGTGCTCAGCCACATTCTAATACATGACTGCGCAGCCTTGGCTGCGTGCTTGAGCTATACCAACATATTGCGGTTGCAGTGCCAGCCTCAAGTCTTCACTACTATCTGCTGAACCCAACCATCCCCACAACATCAGCCTGTAGTTAGGGGAACAGTGTTATGAGGTTATTCTGTGCCATAGTCTTTTTCTCCTGTATGTAGGTCAAAGGGTTACATTCTAGCCCCATCTGACCAGAGAACCGTCTCCCAAACGTTTACTGTGTCTCAAATGCAAACAGAATGTCTTCTAGCTTTTTTTTCCAACAGTTTCCCTTTTCTTTCCAGATTTGTTGAGTTGTCGCTGTTCCTGAGCTGTGCATCCGTGAGGCCCCTCCAGATTGAGCCCCTTCCACTTTCATAAAAGCTGGCTTTGCCTGACCTGTGGGTTTAAGTGGATAGCCCTGTCCTTGTTGGTCACTTTTATAGAACCACTAAATCTATACAGAATATAAATTACACTGCGAAGTCTAGACTAATTCTGAATTGTATGACTTTGTTTAAGTCATTTATTTAATTATGCACCATGGCTGTCAAGTAAACCAAACATTTTTGTTAGATTTAGGACCACCAATAGGGTTTTCTGTGATTCCGTCATGTTGAACTGTTAATTTCATGCGTTCGAGTCAGAGCCTCCTTACACTCAGCCAGCATTCCCACGGCGCGACACTTCCTCAGCCGGCAGTCCTGGCACTTCCTCCTCATGTACATGTCCATCTCACAGCCACCACCGCTCTTACAGTGGTACACAGCCTTTTTGGTCACGCTGCGCCTAAAGAATCCTGCCGTTAAAGCAAAAACCACTAGCTTTAGCTTTAACACTTGAACGGGTAATAAAATAAAATAAAATGAAATAAGAACTGCAAGCGTAGACAGAATCACCTTTGCAGCCTTCACAGGTGAGAGCGTTGTAGTGATACCCTGATGCTTTGTCCCCACACACCACGCACAGCTCGTCCTGACCTTTGCTCTTCCCTCCTGAGCCCATCCGAGACCTCCGCCCAAGAGGCAGCACCGCTGGCCCAGCCCCCTGATTGAGCCCCCCAGAAAGCGACTGTGGGCTTTGGTCACAGGGGCCCTCTGGGTAGTGAGGGCTGTACTGGAATGGAGGATGACAGAGCTGAGAGGCTGAGGCCAAAGATGAAGGTGAGGAAGTGGAAGAAGGCGGCGAGTTATAGATGGGGAAAGGCAGGTTGGGAGGGAGGTACTGCTGCTGGTTGTAAGGGTGCAGCTGTAGGTCAGGATCCTGCCATGGATGGCCAAGAGGGTCGGCCAGCATGTCTGAAAGGAGAGTTAACGGACATGAAGGAAATCTGCAGACAAGACTTTCAAATTACTAAACAAACATAACAAAAATCCTGTGAGTAAAAGATACATCTTTTCTTTTCTGATACCCAAGGTGGGGAAGTTAACCTTCAGAAAGGAATTTAACGTGTCAGCGTGTCAAAAATTAACAAATAAATATAAAAATATAATAAAAAAACCACAGGAAAAAAGAAAGCCCTACGAAACAGATCAGAAACTACACAAACAGCACAACAAGTAAAACTAAACTTACCTTGAACACAAAACAAATGAGACGTTTGATTTTAAAAATGTTTCGTAAATGTAATTTGTCATCCGTCTATAAGGGATTAGAAACAAACACGTTAAAAACATGCAGAAATGTACTTAAATGTCTCAGTCGCTCACTTTTCATCAAAGTGTGAAATAGTTTTGTGTGTAACAGGAACCATATACAACTAAAGGTGTATACCACCAAACCAAACCATGGATTCCAGGCTCCCCAGTCACTAAAAACCAGAACCAAGTCCTGCAGTCAACATCTACAAACGTTCATGAAAGAATGGGTCTCTCTAAAGGATTCAGTGAATCAATCCCAGGATGATACACTGCGCGCTAAGTAACCACAATGAGTCCAGTCATTACGTTCTTTTCCCCCTAAATGTCCTCCAGTCCATTTTATTATTGGTAGTAAACATCTGGACACGGAGGCCATTATAATAAGGTGGAAGTGATTAGGAATACCTTCCTCAGAGTAGAGCCCGTAAAATCGTAGAGCGTGGTCTGCACTCAGATGTCAGCACACACAATCTGAAGAGACCGACTCTGTGCAAAATGCGGTTTTTCTGCCCCAGTTTCCAATGAGTGGACTTGATGCCACAAACATGACAGAAATCTGACCGAGCATTTCAGGAGGATGCGGGTCCGAGCCAAAGCAGCGTCGCAGGACTGCGGGTTTACGTGACTCGTGTGACTCCCCCGCATCGGTTGCTCTCGTGGGACGCAATAAAAAAGCTGAGAGGGAGACCTTGTGAACTTGTTCGGACTGCCGAAACAGGATGCAGCTGAGGTCTGTGCGTGCCCCCCTAGGATTGTCGTGGGGGGTTCGAGATGGTCTCTGATGAACGGTTGATGAGTTTGTGTCTCAGCAGAGAAAACATGCGAGGCCGCTGGCATCGAATGAAAGTGCAGCTGGACAAAATGAGGTCTCTGTGGGAGCTGTTAGCCTTTTTACACTGATTAAACAGAGAGCGCACCTAACGGCCACACTGTCAGACTACGCCTAGATGGAAGCACAGGAGGACATAGGGGCAACGTAAATCCTGAAGCATACTGAAAGTACTGTAAAAGTGTAAATACACATGGAGCATGGGATTTTTTTGCTACGTATTTAAGCATGAAATACCAAAACGTTCAAGTATAGCAAACATGGGTAAACATGTTTGTGACTGCTGGAAGCAACTGGAACACTGAGCTAAAGAACTTTAGAAAGAAGATATTAGACACTTATTGGTATTGTTCAAAAAACATTAAATAAGCCTCCTCGCAGAACAGAAAAGCAATGGCTGCTGTTTGTTTTAAAGGCAGAGAGCTCAATAATAAAATGTAAAAAAAGAAAATGTTTCATTGTTCAATATAGTATGTGAACGACAACTGCGATCATCTTGTAATTTAGCATAAGCTAAGAGTGTAAATCCTAGTTTGTTTTCCAGCCCATATTGATGGGCTGGAAAATTTATATATTGTTATATTTACTGTGTGAACATGAACACACTTCAGTTAATTTAACACTACATGTCGAAATGCTAAAATCCCTAAAGTAGATAGACTGATTTGATGAACCAGTGTAAACAGTAACATTTAACTCATTGTATGTTTTTGTATATTATATATTGTATTATTTCCTATCTTAAGTTAAATTGAAAATATGTGATATTCTTAGATACAGTCAATAAATAATGTGAACATGAACCATAAAGTGAAAATTTAAGTGAAGGTGTGTGAAATGAGGATGCTTGTGGACTGAGTTTTTTTTTTACACATTTTTATAAATAAAAAAAAGCTTTTCTTACGCTTTGAAATTTAGTCTGTTACTCTTTTTCGACTAAGAGTCAATTTCAGCTGAATTTGGATTCAGATAGATCAAGTAGAAGCTGAAAAGAACCGGATGAAAGAATGAAATTAAAACAATTTCCTTATTTTCCGATACAATGTCAAAATGGTCCCACACTGCAGAAATCTTTCATTTGCCTTGAGGCTCCATAATTGACGCTGTACCGAAAAAGATCACAAATTATTTTCGTTTTAAACACAGTTTGGTGCTTCAGAGTCATTTTTGAAACAGTTGCTGTATCGGTCACGTGACTTGCTGAAATCAATAGGCGCACAAACGCGGGTTTTGGTCTATGAGCTTGATACATGCGCCGACGCATCGCTGTTGCCAGACCCATCACTAACGCTAATCAGTGATGGAGAAAGGTCAGGGAGGCTTTGCTATGAACAAGTAATGGGTGGACGTGTGTTTCAATAGGTTAACTCAAAAACAGCCAATCTGACTTCAAACCAGCCCAAATTATCTCCACCAACCCAAAGCAATTTTTACCCTCAAAATCAAAATGAAAACCGCCCAATCTGGCAACACTGGCGCAGACACCGAGCCGAGCGCGAGCAGAGGGAGCTGGGAGAGCAGTTTGTCAGAGTTAAGCGCGTGTCCGAGCACCTTTGAGCGAGCGCGCCCACCTGAGATTCATACGCACACGCTCACAATTATTGCTCCTTCAGACAGCTCCGTGCCCGCAAACTCGGTGGCACAAAACCCACGCCATACAGTGCGGAAAGAAGCGAAGCGGCGCGGCAAAAAGACACAGGGGAAACAGTATCTGATGGGGAAACGCGACTTGACGAAACACCGGCTTGCAATGATTCGGAGGTTCACCTTGAAAATGCTCCGAAATGCTCCCACACTGGTGTAGTTACCTTCAACTTTGTAACCAGTTCTATTTAGAGTTTTTTCCCGAAGTTAGTGTTTGTCATCCAGTGTCGAAATAGGAAAAGGCTGGTAAAAACGATAAAGACGATAAGTGAAAATGATCGAAGTCATTTTAATTATCGTATGATTAATGAATTTATCTTTTATTGCGACTGGCATACATAGAACACTTTCCCTATGAGTCTAAAAAAGGCTTGTAGCTATGGGGCGCCGAATGTAAAAGAAAGTGATCACAGTTCTCCCACTCACATTTTCTCCACATAGAGGTAATTTGGTTCACATTTAGCAAATTTCACATGTAAACATTAAATCTCAATGTAAATGTTATATGTTAAATCTAAATGCTAAATCTAAATATTAAATCTAAATGGAAATGTTAAATATAAGTGCCAAATTTAAATGCTAAATGCTTTAAACTGCTTTAAATTGACCACGCCCATTCTCACGCCCCTCAAATATTAATAAACCACACCCACACCACGGAGCAGGTGACACTTAGTGACAGATTTAGATTTAACATTTAACATTTAGGTTTATTATTTAGATTTAGCATTTAGATTTAACATTTACATTTAGATTACAAATTTAGATTTCAAATTTAGATTTAACATTTACATTTAGATTTCAAATTTAGATTTAGCATTTAGATTTAACATTTACATTTAGATTTCAAATTTAGATTTCAAATTTAGATTTCAAATTTAGATTTAGCATTTTTATTTAGATTTAGAATTTAGATTTAACATTTAGATTTCAAATGTAGATTTCAAATTTAGATTTCAAATTTAGATTTCAAATTTAGATTTCAAATTTAGATTTATCCTTTTGATTTAGATTTAGAATTTAGATTTAACATTTAGATTTAATATTTAGATTTAGCATTTAGATATATATTTAATATTTGACCTAAACGTGGAAAAAATGTGAGTGCGAAAACTGTGATCACTTCTTTTACATTCGGAGATGAGCTGCATGAGACATTTGGGACTCTTGTTGTATGGCTCCTAAAGAGAATGTGAAATAGAGAAGGACATTTGAGAAAAGCACCTCATGTCCAAGTACGGTCGGGGATCCGTGATGCTGTGTGCTTGTCGCTAAACCAAGGAACCTTGTCGTGAATTAGTTTTATCTAGGACTTTTAAGGTTTACATCTGAAGAACTCGCTCATTACTGACCAACTCAACGTAAAAATCGTTCACAGTTATTTAAAAAATCCCTTCTGTTCTTCCATGACTATCACAGACTATCAGGGATTAATGATTTGGTTTAAACAAAACAACGACTATTTCTCAACTTGGGCCTTTTTTGTTTTTTTCTTCCTAAATAAAAATCCTTACATCAACAGCTGGATCTTTGTAAACCGTTCAGTGTGATGTGAAGCTGCTGTGATGAAAGATGACTTTATTTCTGAAGAATCTTCACTCGTCATTAGCAGGGCTGCTCATAAACGCAGCCGCCGCGGTGACCAATGTTGTCCCTTTTTGCTGTGCTTGAGCCGCTAACACGGATGTATTTCTTGAGTCAAATAACAGTCTCTGTAAAAAAGTCTGCATCTCAGATTTTGGGAGACAGATCAGTCTAAAAAGGCCCTATTAACCCTCTCTTTCCCTCAATGTCCAGATGTTTCCTGTCTTCATCAGACGATGCTGGCGGCGGGTTAGAGGCGAAGGGGGTTAGGGGGTCCTCGCTGTTTTCGGTGTGTGTGTGACAGAGGCTACGCTACGTACTGTTTGTAAACCATTCGAGCGCTGTCTAAACACTCCTCAGCTTCCCCTTCAATCCCACGCACACCAGGGAGCTGCACAACACCAGCAAACAGTCCCCAGCTCCACCAACACAGGGAGTTTGTTGATGATGCGCATCGATATAAATAGATCCCATTGGGCAGCGAACGCAGCCCGGCTGAACCACCTCAGGACCGTTTTTTGTTTTGTTTTTTCCTCTCATGTCATTGAGATCTCATCATTTCGTGACGAACGAAAGCTCGGCTGTCATTTGTCAGCTATCACGGCGAAAGAGACGAGGCGTAACTCACTCTAAAATGACGCATGGCTGACCCTTCCACGCCGACCTTTAGGATTTAGGTGAGGAATAATGTCTAGTTGTGATGATATGTTAAAGCTGGAGCTTTACTTTCAAGAGGTTTTGGCTGAATCCACTTGTTTTGATTATTAAAGAGATGACAACCCCTCTAATGTTTACACATCTAAACTTTATCTCAATTCTTAACAGATGAAATAAAGCCCTCACTATAACTGGCAGTAATTTAGATTTAGTTAAAAATAGATAGCAACAGCAATTCAGAACAGTGTATAGACTTAAGTAAAAATTATTCACACCCCTGGGAGATATAACCTAATAGTTAAACTATAACTTATGTAATTATTTATTTTCGCCAAGAAACTTCCCGACCAGCTGGTGTAACGAGTTGAGTTTGAGACAGAATTTGAGGACAGAGCTAAAGATTAGGGTGATGGCAACGAGGCCCTTTGAAGCTCAAGATAGCAGAGACAACATGTGACTGGCAGATCCACATTTATAAAATGGTTTTAACTGCTGTGCAGCCCATAAATACGTTCCCACTCACAACCCATGTTACAAAGATATTTTGTTGAGTTGTTACAACATTCTGAACAGCCGAGGAAAAGATGGTAACTTGAATTGTAGTAAATCTGTGGCTACCCCAAAACCATGAAAAGAACTAAAATCCTGAAATCGGCTTTGGATTTTTGGTTTGCCGTTTGAAGCTATTTCATTACCGCTTTGGCATGTGATCTGAGGTGGAACAGCAGCTTTTCAATACTACAAACAATGTATCAGTCCATAAACACTGACAAATGTATGTCATTTTAAACAATTTAAAAAGGTCACTGATTGAGTGCTTTAGCTGGGATTTTAACCAGAACTAGAATATATTCAAGGGTTTACTTCAATGTAAATTTACAGTTAAGCACCAAAGGTAGGATGTCATCATGTTTCTGTGCCACTTTTACTTGTATTAAAACCCCCAATGTAAGAATGTGGGCTGTTTGTCACAGATCACAGAAAAACACTGAGAATGCTGTTCAGTTGGAGGCGTGGTCCGAAGGTTTTAGGTTTGAATCCAGCTTCTTCCAAGCAACATGTCAATGTACCCTCGGGCAAGGCACTTAAGCAATCGATTCTAATGGGTTTTTATTTGCCACCGCCCTCTCTCTCTCTCTCTAATAAATGGGAAATAGTGCCATTGTCTGATCTGTCAAACAACTCAAACGGGAATTACTGCAGGGGCAAATGTCAAAGGTAGTTAGTAAGACAAAAAAACACACAGGTGTCAAACAAGTGACCTATAAATACAGCAATAGCAAGTGTTATACATGCTGGTTATAATGTGTTCTTAGAGGAAAACTGAGCTTAACGAAACCTGAAAGACACGAGACAATCGAAAAACCATCATGAAAATGGATTCAAAGCAGAGGTGTATAACCCATTAGAAACGTGTATAACCCATTAGAAACCCCCTAGTCTTTTTTTATTTCCCTTTTTTTCTATGTGAATGAAATGCGGTATAGGATACAACTCAAATTTTAACCCTGCTGGGTGAATCCTCAGCCAACAGGTTAACGTTAATCTTTGCAAGAGTGCCGTGGGTGTTTCCTCTCGTCCTCTCCGACCCGCGCACCCCCGACAATTCTTTGACTATTTTGATTTGTGACGAGTGACGAGGTGGTCAATATCAAAGTAACAAAGTAAAACTATAGGTTTTGACTTTTTAATGTGGTGGAGTAAAAGTAAAAGTCCTGATTAAGAATAAAAGTCAAGTAATGTACAAATCTTTAAAAAAAAAATAAACCTACTTAAGTAACGTAACAAAGTACATGTACTTTGTTGGTATACAAATTTTATTCAAAGTTGGCCAAATGTCACAGACATAGTTATGATTTAGTGTTTCTACCTTTACTGTAGCAATCAGGTGTTACCTTTGGTTAGCGTGTGCTGAAGAGTCTCCAAAGAACAGTTTTAAAAGTGCTTTTAGAAACTAGGTTGAAAAACAGGTTAATTAACAAGAACTGAATCATTGAAGTCTCATTTGCAACAGTATAAGTATATTATGATAACAGTATAATACCATTTCAGATTAAACTGTCCTTACTGACATGGTTTAAATTCAGAGATAAAAAATAGACTAAATTAAAAAACATTTGACCATATGGGACACGTCTTATACTTTGTGACAGATACATCTGAAAATGATCGAAGATTTAAAGAAATAAAGCGAAACAGTGCGGTTTCTTCCTGTTTGTTCCATCAGCAATGAGTGGAGGATGAAGAAGCAAAAGCCTGGAGAGTGATGGAGGACTCACCGTAGTGCTGGTGCGGTTCTGTGGAGCAGTAACCCTCCCAAGTGGAGAGATACCCGCCTGCTGAAAAGCTCATATCAGCCTCTGTCCACTCTCTCATCTGGACAGAATCCTCTCGCCCCACTGTGTGATCCTGAATCTATCTTTCTCGCACGCAACAAGCGAAACGCATAAACAGTCCAAGTTTCTCAGGGGACCCGAGCAGAATGTGAGGGATAAATGATGTGAGGAGACATTCCTCAATCCCCACTTGTTCAGGTCTCCACGCCTGATATACGGGAAAAAAAAAAAAAAAAAAACTGCACAGAGGAAGAGTGCAGCTGAGGCTCTTCGAAAGTGGGTGATGAAGAGCTGGAGGAGGGCCGGAGTGTCCCTGGGGGGTAGCCAAAAGGGAAAGTAGGGACACCCAGGAAGGACGGGGCTGGAACTGCTGTCCAAACAGCTGGACCTGACTAAAACTTGATAAATCACATGAGGCCACCTAGATGTTGCACTCACTGGATCGTTGGAATATGCGAATTCAAAGTTGTTTGTTTCCCAGACTGTAAGACAGTAAATATATCAAAGCTTTTTTTTTTTTTTTTTTTTTTTTCACAAGCCTGAATGGGTTTTTTTTTACACTTTAAAATCCAGATGAACCGAATCATAAACGTTTGCTGTGAGTCTATTTGTCCTGCGGGCCTTCGGGAGTCTGTTTACTCTGCCTCATGTTTGCTGCTGATTTGTTTGTGCGGCTGTTAATATTAGACAGCAGTTAATGCTGAAGGCCCCCCCACCACAGACGGTTCAGCCAAAGCAACAGGGTGTCGAGACCCTGCTCGGAAAAGACGTAGGAGAGTGATGGAGGATGCAACCCAGGCCTGTAAATCCCTTAGCGGGGCTGCTAGACGTGCAGCGTGCTTACAGAGGATTGATGGCGTCCTCCCTGCCCGCTATCATCCCTTCTCACTGACTCAATTTTGGGAGCTAACTGGGACTGACTGGAGGATGGCAGAGGGTTAAAAGGAGAGACAATCACTCATGCTGAAACTGAAGCCTTGACTGGTACGACTGCGATCGGTCTCAGTGAGAGAGGAAACGGGAATGTTGTTGCATGTCAGACGCTTTCCTTCGAAGAGAACGTACAAACTATGGAACAACAAAGTGCAGCCACAGCCCGTTTTTGACTTCTTGAAGTTTCAGTCTTGCGAAAGTATTAATATCAGTTTAACTTTCTCCAATCCCCTCAGTGAGCTTTACCGTATTTTAGTGGGACTCTTATATTACGGTGTTCAGACTCAGTGAGACTTTGTAGAACAAGGTTTTGTTCCTCTATGTCTTTTGGATTCTGTCTTTGCCTCGAAGCATTTTTGCTCATGTTTAATCTCAGGATCAGTCAGATTGGTTTGGTTTCTTCTTTAAACATAGGTAAGGACTCTGACTGGACCATTCTGGGAAAAATATTATGTTTTTATCTAAAGGGTCCAGTTTTAGGTCTGGCTGTGTGCTTAGGATCATTTTTTTTTTGTCCAAATAGAAAGTATACCTCTCCTCTTAAAAACTCCTCCAGGTTCCCCCTGTATTCGGCTCCATCTATCCCATGCACACAATGATGCTTGCAGCGCCATCCTTAACTGTGCTGATGTTAAACTCTGAGACTCTCAAGTAATATTTGAGGCCAATGAGCTTGAAATGACAGTCACATTTTGTAATTTTGGTTTGAGGGCTTGAAGGAAGCATAACTTCTGAAGTTGTGTTGTGTTTATTCAAACTTTAGTCCTTAAGTACTACAAAAAAAGCACTAAATATTTACACCATTTATACCACCTTCTAAATAAACCTTGAATCACTAGAAACCCACGGTTCAACTAAACAAACTCCTCTGTTCCATTTTACTACATTGGTTAAAGAAAAATAGCAAAACATGGGAAGGTTTTTGGTGCGAAACACAATGAATGCAAAAGTTACTGCTGTAAAATGAGTAATCACGTTATAGAGACTGGAGATTTTTCTTCTTCTAACATGACGGAAATTTGGTTTGACTAACCATTAGCTCGACAATCTGGTAACATCATTTTTTTTTCTTCCTTGTAACGAGCAGATAACAATTCCAGGTATCATCCCTCTGCTATGTGATCCTCTCTTGAAATTCGCATGTCAAAAAGGATGTTTTTTCCAAGTGGAGGAATCCTGGGTACATCCTGAACAGATGCAAAAAAAAATGCATCTTTAGTAAGCGTAATAAAGCCGACTTGTGAATAAAGCTAATTTCAGCCACCTATAGTCTGGATCTTTACTACAAAAAAGTCTCTAATCTATCTAATCCACCTCTGATTTGGGGGAACTTTAACAATCTCTTTACACAGTTTTCTTCAAGTTTAAGAATATGTTGAATGTAATCTGAGGAAGTCAAATGAAACACATTTCAAATGATTTAACAGAAATCATCCCGTAGTGGAAAATGCGGCACAACTGACCGCGAACCGAAACAGGAATAAGTCTACTAATAAGACATTTCCAAAACGTGTAGCCTCATGAATTAATCAGTGTAAACAGTGGAGCAAAGAAAAGGTTTCACACAGATAACTTTGTAAACATGGTTTCCTGACCCTTACCTTCATTGATTTTCAGCCGAGAATCATGTAGCGCTTGAACATCATGAACCACCTTAAGATAAATCCATGTTTCTCTACATAAAAACGTATTTTTCTTGTCCTTTTGTTGATATATTTCCTTTTTATATGAGCATCTTTTTTTAGATTGTTGACTATAAATCGACACCCCAAGCCTTCCACGCACCGTAAAGACGTACTTAGACACAGTTCTGTAAAAACAAACAACAAAAAAACGAAAGCTTCAGACGAATACAATAGCACTATATTACCTATCTACCAAAAATGGATCAAAATGAATCCAGAAATGTGTCCGTATATCTATAGATTCTGCTAGAAAACATGGAGACCATATAAGTTGGGTCAAATGTATCTGTAGGTACTATATGGACTCCTGCTTCTCATCAGAACTTCATTTTCCTTCATAAGACGAAAGGCAAAACAGATTTAGGAATCTCTAAAGAGGTCTAGTTGTGTTCGCCCAAACCTAAAAGGGTTTATGGGCCGGTGGTTCATGAAGATGGCTGACAATTCTGATGACTCAGGTCATTAGATGTACAAATACCATTGAAATATTCCAATAGAATCAACTTAAATCAAAAAAAAATACTCTATTCATCCCGAAGGGAAAATAAATAAATGAACAATGAACCACAACCTAAAAGAAAAGAAAGTCCAGGTAAATGTGATGGAGCATGTCTCCAGACCTAAACCTCACATCTGTTAAACTTCCTCAAACACAAGGTGGGGGACCGCGTGGTCTCCAACGTCCACCAGCCACTTAGAGTCGTCATGGGGGAGTGGAAGAGGAGTTCAGTGGGGAGACTGTGATGCTCCAGTGATCTCTTTCTTAAGCGCTGGAAAATAATTGCGGCCACACAAAATGCTAACACTCAAAACACATTTGGGACACCTTCACCATGGGTGTTATATTCCAGCAGATTGAACCTTAATGGTGGCGAGTTGAGATATTTGAAGCAAACCACTTTGGAGACCGCTTTACTTTGCAGCCAAGTGTCCCATTTCCAGTGTTGTCTCATGAAAATAGAGAGTAATAAAATATTAACAGAAAACATGAGGCGTGTCTGTTGTTTTCTGAAATATTGTAAAGGAGGCGGCCATGTTGGATATGAAAAGCTTAGAATGGAGGCATCTAAGTAACTGGCAGAAATTGTGTAAATACAGACTAGAGGTTGGTTATTGTTGTTCCTCTGTGAAAGAAAAAACATTTCTCAGTCCCAGCAATGATAAAGCGTCCGCCCAACAGTCTCAGACCTCTGACGAATGGACGGAGAACCGAGAACAGCCAGCAGGGCTGAGAGAGGCTCTAAACGATGGAGACGACATCTGACAGTGCAAATGTCACCGTGGATCTTCCGGAGGTGTCACGCTGTCGGACACATTGTTGAACGCAGGCCTAAGAGCAAGGGGCCCGTCCCATGGGAGAGGAGGCAGGGGGGAGGACTTTTACTGGACGTTGGGAGCATAAATACATCAAGATTTGTAAAAAAACAGATGATGTGAAAGGATAAGACAAACCCAACAAACTTAATCAGGAATTTCTAAACATGCTGACCCAAACTGTTCAAACCTTCAAGCTAATTAGTCCCTCATAACTCACAACACAAGCTGTGAGATAAATCCGGCACTTCATAAATCCCGTCCTGGACGTCGTGTTCACGCGCCTTTATCAGGCGGCTGCTGCGCGCTGGCCGGTAGCTGCAGCTCGATAACGGCCTGTTCTGTTTACAGACACGCTCACAGGAGCCAGCGCTCACATTAAAGCGGCCCCTGGGTTTAGTGAGCAGAGCCCAGGGCTCATGTCTGAATGAGGGGGTGGCTTTAGGTTATCGTGTGAAGGAATGTCCTCATGACTTAAAGCTTTCATTTTCAGACCTTTCCCCTCAATCTGTAGAGCTTAACCTTTGCTTAAAACCCCGAACCACCTTGGTCCAGACCTCATTTGGAAATAATTTTGGCTGGATATTATTGACCCCTCCCCTCAGAAGGATTGGCAGAGCTCATGTAAACCCGTTGGATTTTTGTAGGCTGTACATTTGATAACAGGATTACTATAGTAAAACCGCTTACAAAACCGGTTTCGATGTATGTCTGTGATTTTTCTGGGGCAAATCGAACACCCAGTTGAGTCTGTATAATCTAGCACCCAGTTATAGCATATATAAAGGAATAAACTGAACCATTAAGGCGCATGCCTGACAGCATTTAGAAACTTCTGCAGCCACACCCAAGTCAGTTTGATATAAACGTATGTCAAACTAAAACTAAACTATTTTTATTATCATTGTTCCTTTATCCAAGATCTAAACCTAATCAAATGGTTCAAAGCTGGACAAACGAGGCTGGCAGTTGCATTTCTGGGATGGCCTAACCCAAACTCTACTACCAAACGGCTGGATTATTCGTAGTAGCCAAAGCTTTCGAGTGAACCGTCTATTTTAAATGAGCTCTATCATTTCAGATCAAAAGGATGGACAAACATTTAGCTAGAACCACCTCAGCAGCGTGTTGATGACTACAACAAGGGAGTAGCTTCTCTCCAACTTTCCCAGCTCGGCTTATTTTAGTACCTTTGGTCATCCTTCTTATCCAAGGTTGTGCTTTCAAAAACTTGTTTATAAAAAAAAAAGAAAAAAAGAATCACCGATGGTAAATTTTGCACATCACCCTGGGCAAAGAGCTTTTTACACAGATCATTAGAAGACCAAAACTAATCTAGTATTCCCAATGACGGTGGGTTTTGTAACTGTATTAGCAAGCTAAACATCTAGATGAAAATATGCAAAGGAGATTGACATTTTTTTTATATTTCTACTGTTTTATATTTGCCTGCCCAGCTTTTTCACTTCTGGTACAATGGCAGCAGTGAGTGCTCGCGCCCCCCCCTTAAAAAGCGACATGTACATTTCACTTAGACACGCATTAGAAAAGCGAATCATGTCTGTTGTGCAATAAGAGTTAAAATGACAAACAAATCGGACACAGTAAATAACAGAATAAAGTGTTTTAAGCTTAACCGTTTGGGATCGTTTTGGTTGAACTTGGGTGAAAAAAAAAGTGCTTGGTTGCTTGCAGGGACTAATAGTATCTCATTAAGAAATTCCCAACTTTTACTGTTTATAAACAGGCTCTTGTTCATCCCTGGTGATGGATGGACGCGTCCTATCGCTGACTCTTCCTGCAAACCTCCTCAACTCCCCCGATAACAACTTTTCTGTCACTGTTTCACAACAAACACACACACACTAAAGAAAGCACCCGAAGTTTTCTGTTTCAATATCACCTCCCTGCTGGGTGGGCCCCTAGCTGTTTTCAGGGTGCGTAATTTCACTAGTTTTGATGTAAAAAGGGAAAATGTGTGTCTAAGCGTTGTGGAGGGGTCAGTGCGAGTCCGCTAATGAAGAAAAACAGCGTGGCTGTAGTGGCCCTCCCAGGAGAAGGTCACTGCGCGTCAATGTCAGCCACAGCCAGAGGTCGCAGTTCAACATTAAGGCCGAGATCAGACCTTGACATCTTCATGGCAGAGAAGTGAGCTCAAAAACCCCCCAGCAAAAACAGAGGAGTTGCAGCACATAAAGAAAATAAAGTGCAGTAATTTTGTGAAGATAAAACTACAAACCTTTGTGTTTTTATTGGGAATTTAACATGATAGAAAATCAGAAAGAGCAAAGCAATAAAAAAGTAGACACACAAACACAGACACGCTTTGAAAGCGGATATGAAATAGAGAAACGTTAATGATGTCTCTTCTGTCTGCATGTTTTTGCTCCACAATGTAGAGCAAGTTTGTCATATTTGCACAATGCATATTGAACATTAAGTTAGTCTGCGAAGAATGCGTGACTAAGATGAAAGTTCCCCTTTCATCAGGGTCCAGCCAGAGCTGGTTAACAGTGCTAATATTTTTTTTTATTGTCCAACCAGCAGCAGCAGCAGGGAGGAATAAAATTAGGCATTCAAAATAAATGAAGAACAACAATGTATTTAATGATTCAATGATTTAATGATTCTATGCAGGAAAGTGGATATGAATAAAAGATATTGTGAAAATCAATTCCGTTTTACTTCATCTAATACAATTTAAATTTATTGTGACTATAATGTAACAATATTCGAAAATTGGGGTAAATCTTGTGCAAGACGCTGCTTCATTAAAAAAAAAAAAGTATCAAAACAAGGAGAAATAAACCATCAACAATAAGAAATCATGTGCAATATCACGGTAAGGGAGAAAATATTGTCTTCAATTGGTTGATTTACTTACAGTACGCTCTGTGTACTCTAAATAGGTAAACCAAATGAAGATGTCATTTTCTCCCAGATATTTTTAATGGTTCGAATACGAAACCAGCTTCCCAAACCCAGACAAAACAAGCAAATTAAGAAAGGGACAAGGAATAGTTATGTGACTTTTTTTTTTTTTAAACCAAGAAGTGGAAGCAAAATTGTCACAAATCTTCATGAAAACTAAAATTATAAAGAAAATATGAACTCTGCGTAAAAGATCTAGAAGTTTCAACACTTTGGCACATTGCGGTTTGGCTGGAAAATAACGGGGGAGAAGACATACAAACATGGTTCACATCTTCCAAAGCATTGAAAACACAACACAGGAGAGTGGAGTTATTCTGGCCACTTTAACCGGAACAGATGTGGTTCTGGTTAAAAGCCCTCTTGTCGTTTCAGAGAAAAACCTCTATGGAATGATCACCATCGCAGAGTATCCTCGGACATTTACAGAATGATTGACGTTAACCTCTGATTCCAACGTCTGAAAGCCAGACTCTGAAAAGTGCTAAAAGTCGGCTTTATCCTAAGAGTAGAGTTTTATCCATACTTCCGTACTGGCAATAAAAAGTTCCTGTAAACATTCAACACGATGAACCTTTTGGTAAATAAAACCAAAACCTCAGAACACAGTTTGCGTTGGGCGAGTTTGACTGGAGACGAGTTTCTCCGGGATGTTCCCAGGTTGGCTCAGCTACTGATCAGTGGCGCCGTCTCATCGTTTGCAACGATCCCATTCATGTTCCAAGCCGGTGCTTTGCGGTAAATCAAGAACTGTACGGAGATCTGAGCGGCGAGGTTAGGGAGATAAAACGATAAAAAAAGAAAAAACCTAAAGTTCCCTCAAGATGCTACTAATCCTCCTTAGCACAGGTCCCAGTTTTAAAAGCTCCATACAAGGCTGTAAACGCAGGATCTACAACCTCTAGGGGACGCTGAGGTAAACGTTTTACTTTGTTGACCACGAATTAAAAGTTCCCTTCTAGACAAATTCCTTCCAACATAACCGCAGCAATTGTCAGCCGTCATCAACGACATCATTTACTGCAGTGACGCCGTTTTTCTCCATAAAAGGATACCATCAGGTCCAAGGTGAGCGTTCCAAGGCTTCCGATGAGCCAGGGGAGGTGATGGACCAGGTAGCTCCTCTCGCCCTGACCCTGCTCAGGATTCTTCAGCAAGACGCTTAGACCGTATGTGGTATTCCCCAAGATGACGAGAGCGAACAAGAAGTAGGACAAGCCCTCTGTGGACTTCCTCTTAAACTGTAACAACAAATGAGACGACCGCAGAGGACGTAATCGTTTTTTTTACATGTAAACGGGGAACATTTCAACGTTCGACATACTGGTGTTTCGGCAATACGGGGAACTGCAACTCGTATCCGGCATTATTATATTCACTTCCACTTTTGCTTGTTTAGTTTACAAGTAAAACATGAATAAACTGTAGGAATCATTGGAAAATGAATCATTTCTTCTAGTGGGAGTGAAATGACAGGGTCTGTAGAAAATCTCCAACACATTTTAATTCCAGAAAAATGTATACACCGGCTAAGGGGCATTCCGACTGGCGCCCTTAGCGGTCGTGTTGTAAACAGCAAGCAACTTTCCTTCAGACACATTTAGGCACCTAACAGCGTTTCATACTCACGTTTGTGTACATCTGTGGCAGTCTAGAGCAGAGGTAAAGGACTGACGACACTGAGCCAATCGAGAAACCAATAATCTCTTTGGTGGTAAAAGCCTGGGATAACAGAGGAGTAAATAAAACACTAGCAACAACTAAAAACAGTTAGCTTGTTATACTTTTTCATATAATACCATAGAAGTAGCTTTGAAAAATTTGTTGTTTTTTAAAAAAAAAGGTCTGACCTGGATGGAGCTGTCATCACTGGTTGAGAGCAACGTACGGCTCATGAGCCGAGAGGAAACCGTTTCAGGTTGGGGGTCGAACCCGGGCAGGTGGATGAGACTTGCAGTGAGGCTCAGGGCGCAAGAAACACCCACAATGTGCAAAACGCTTCTGCCTGTCAAAGAGTAAAAAACAATAAAAAAAAATAAAAAATAAATAATATAAAAACAAAAAACAAAAAGAAAAACAATATTTTGTCGGAGTAATGTCGGCTCATTCTTCATCCTTCCCGACAGTTTATGTTTAGCGACATATTTTGCTTTTTAGAGTTTAAACATGATGTAGTTCAAATAGGGAAGTTGGACCAGTTGAATCTGTTCTGCTATAACATGCAGCAAAAAACGTAAAAAAAAAAGTTATTCTATTCGACCATAATCCAATCATGGAGAGGCAACAGATTTGGGCCAAATACATTTGGCCACATGCCTACTGTAGTTAATGGTTCATAGTTATAACAGCAAATGAAGTGTACTATATCTGAGGATATCAAATAATACATAAATAACACTCAAAAAAATAAATAAAATACTCACTTCGAGCCATTTTGTGTCTAATTTTGTAGTACGTGTACATGGCCAGCATCAGTAGGTCAGCCAAGACGTAATAAATTGCTGTATAGGTCTGGGTGACAAAGTGGAACAAATATTACGGTTTAGTTAAACAGAAAAGTCAATGTTTCTTAAGAAATGCTTTATGTGATTCTTGATGATCTGACACAATTCCCATATAAGAAAAGTAAAGTATAATAAGGAATTATATTGAGGGATAGCTCTTTTTGTTATTTTAAGGGACAAAACCTTAATAGATAAGGGTCGTTTAACATACCTAAACTAAAATAGTCACCTGTAAGGGAAGCTGGTCAGCTAGAAATGAGCCAACCAGGTTACAGGAATCCCCTCCCAGCCACAGCAGCAGAAACCAAATAGACAAAGCACTGTCCATGTTCCCCCTTTGACAGGAGCTGTAGTATTGTCTGTAATCAAAGAGAAGAAGGAGTTTTACACGATGCTCACGCAAGCCTCCAGAACATCGAGAAGCACTGGAACAACAAACGCTTACGGAAGAGAGGAGACCATGAAACAGACGATGGAGAGCAGTCCTAGGTAGACGCTGGCCATGTCCCTCCCATCCTGGGCGCATTCCCCAAGTCCTTCCCAAACCCACTGGGAGCCATTAGGACACAAGGAGGTAAAGTTTCCTGAATCGGTCGACCATTTAAACGGGCTTCGAGTTAAGACTCCGTCGTCCAACATAGTCTGCTCGTCGAGAGGTTGGTTAGTCAATAGAGATGCACCAAGCAATTAACCAAAGACAGGAACATCCTAACTTGTAATTAGTTTTAAATGGACGATCCGCAGATCGACTTTCTCCGTCCTCAATTACTACACATTTATAACATATAGAAAATGTGTGCCAAACGATGATTCCTCTTAATCGGATGAAGAACCAGTGGTATCCGCTTAAATAGGCTATTCTTGGACCAAAACCGTACAATGTGGCAGAATTACAAAACCTCTGCAAAGGATAAATGGGCAGTCTTTCACATTACTTAATGTGAAAGACTCCTATCTTTAAACACTTAACATGTTTTGCTGATGGTTACTCCTTTTGCAGTTCCTCATTTTATGCTGCATTCAAACCTGCTGCCTCAATCAAAGAACATGCAGCACATTTTCCTCTTTGTGTGTACAATAGGAAGTATTAGTGGTTATAATCAGGTCAAAGAAAAACAAACAAGTTATATGGGCCAACAAAATAAACTGACAGGTGAAGCTCTTGTTTACTTCCATGTGGCATTTCTGCCAAGGCTGGAAGTACAAAGTCGTCATTAAAACGTGCACATATTCAAGTAAAATTAAGCAAGAAAACCTCACATCTCAACATCAGTACGACAATATTAACCAGGGTGTCAGTATTTTTATTTTCCAACGTAAACGATTCGTTTGAGCCAACCATATGGTTCACACGTCTAAATCCATGTACACAATCAGACTTTTCAGTGCAGTCTACCGTTTTAATGAGTAGATCCCCACCTGGAAAGTTTATGTATCGATAAACATGTTCAAAATGAGTCGACAGAAAACAAAAACTCACCTAATTTCCATAAGCCACCGTGTTGCTATGCTAGCTGCCGTGTTGCTATGTAACTGCCGTGTTGCTATGCTAGCTGCCGTGTTGCTATACTAGCTGCCGTGTTGCTATACTAGCTGCCGTGTTGCTATACTAGCTGCCGTGTTGCTATGTAACTGCCGTGTTGCTATACTAGCTGCCGTGTTGCTATGTAACTGCCGTGTTGCTATGCTAGCTGCAGTGTTGCTATGCTAGCTGCAGTGTTGCTATGTAACTGCCGTGTTGCTATGCTAGCTGCCGTGTTGCTACGCCAAAAGCCGTGTTGCTATGCTAGCAGTAGCGGCTGCTCTCTGACCCTTCGTGACTGACGGTTTAGTTTTCCGTACAGGGGCCCTGAACCATGTCTGTTTGCGTAGCCTGCGCGGTGGCTGAAGCGCTGGGTCCAATCAAAGCAGAACAACGACGTCGTTTCCGGGATTACAAACGTTAAGTATTTTGTTAAGACTGACGTTACGTTTAGCTGTTTCTCTGACAGCGACATGATTGGTTGATTTAACAACAACAAACACGTGACCTCAAACGTGGTCATGTGACTCTGTTTGGAACACTGTGAACTTTCAAAACAATTAAAAAATAAACCCTCACATAAATATATATATATATGCAAAAAGATCCAATAACTCCGCAAATAGATATAAATAATTCCTTAAACGTTCATTTTAATGACACATAGAAAGATAATACTCCTGTATGACCTGTCCACGTAAACAATCCTGTTTGTATATTAATAACCTAGTAAGTGTAAACAGCTGGGAAAGAATACAATGTTCTGTTAAATCAGAGCTAAACCTTTACGTGGCCCATAATCAGCAGCACTTAACCAAAGCAGGTAAACAGAAGAAAGACAACCTACCTAGTCTGCTGCTTGGATCCGGTCCTGTGTTTTGGATGCTTTAACAGCTTTATCACTGGTCAGCTGACCTGCGGCCAGAATGCTTAAGTCATCAAGTTCACCCAAGTCAGCACGCAGGATCATTTTCAAAAGTTCCTGGACGTCTAAATAACAGCGTAGCATAAAATTGGCTCCAGGGTACACAGCAGGGCTAATCACCTTGACCTATGAAGAGCACGTTTGTGATGGTAGGTCCAGTCTGAACTCTGGGGATTGAAGCTGTGGCATCTGGACTTGGAACAGGATTTATTAAAAAACAAAAAAGATCCTTTTCACTAATAAATAAAATACTAAAAAGAGGCTTTTACATATTTTGTCACATAATGACAGAAAATAAAGCAATTTATACAACTCCCTATAAAATGCAGAAATAAAAAATAACCAAGTTTAGGAGGGGGAACAATCACGATCTCAAAATGCATTTTCAGTTTTATAAAAACAACCTCAAAGCTCAATTATATTTAGTGTTTTACTTCGATAAACCTAAATTAAATCCAGAGCAGACATCTTTCTCCAATGTTGGTTTAATTCTTATTGATTTTTCCAGCCATGTAAGTTTATCCTCAGTGTAAATCCAGCTGTTCTATAAAGGAATCTGGGGTTTGTAGAAGAACATTAATGAACAAGCGGCATCTACGTTGTGAACATCAGAGTCTGGTTATAAAAACGTATTGCAAGCCAAAAAAAACACCCCCAAAGACTTAAATTTCAGAACAATTTTCAAGAAAGCAACAATAAATTCATGTGGAAGTGGATCACTAACCTAATAGGAGACTCAAGAAAGTCATGATAGAGGCAGCATCAAGCTGGGAGCTGGTCAGTTTATAAAAAGATCAGTTACTAAGGAGGGACATAGAACCAAGCACTTTCAAGGTCTAAGGTCCAATAAAGAATCTATGGCAGGACATAAAAACCAATATTCACATGTTATTTTTTATATTTCTGCAAGGCACTGTAACAGATTCACTTTGATTTTAGTAATACTTTTTTCCCCCCCAGCAGCGTTGCAACAACATTTAGTGTATCGACAGTAGATTGCATTATTTAAAATTACTTTTTAACATTTGGATGTTTTTGTTACAGATGCAGAGCCTCAGTAAAACCACCGAGAAGACGTGAGGAAAGTCAAACCTGCTGTAGAAATGTTTGGTCTGGTGTAATTCAAGAACAGGTTTTATTGAAGCTCCAGGACACCTATAACTGTAGACGCTCTTATTTCCACGACATTTCCACAGAGTCATACAAATACTTGGTTAGGCTCGATGTCAAAGTGTAGATAATATACATCAAACAGAGTAAGTCGAGTAACACGGTTTTATGGAGAGATTGTTACAACTCTACAAATGCAAACGGATGATGAAAAAACAAAAAATGAAATTAATCGACAGCAGAACAAAAAGGTCCTACTTTCAAATCTGTACAAGCAGGTTAATGTCCATGGGATACGGAGGAAATGCGGCTCTTCGGTCTGCAGAGGGCCGGAAAATTAAACATAACAGAGCAAACGCTTTCACTAAAAGGCAACAATCTGATACGAGTTGTTTAGAAATCTTCCTTCTCATTTGTCCCTCCAAAATGAAATTTAAAATTTTAAAATTTTAAATAAAAGGATGTTTGCGGATGAGAGGAAGACAGTCTTATACTTCTGGTTTCTTCACGCCGTGTTTTTATTTGATGTGAAAGAGCTTGTCGTCCGTTTTCAACCGTTTCCGTCGTGGCTGGAGGAAGTCGTCCTCAGAGTCCTCCGTGTCGACGTCCTCCCGTTGCTTCTCGTCGGAGGAGCCGGGGTCCGGCGAGTCGGGAAAGATCCGATCTGGGAACATCTCCTTTAGCTTCTCCTCAAAGTACAGACTCACCGCCTTACCAGATATCGCCATCTCTGATCCCGCCTGTCGGAGGAGGAAGAGGAGGAAGAAGAAGAAGGCCGAAGAAGAAGAGCGTGAGGTGTGACATAGAGAAGGAAGGTGCGAGTATCGTCAGGTGGGGGGAACATGAATGGGTCGAGGCAGGAAGAAGGAAGAGGAGAATGAGGAGACAAATTAGATTTGGTTAAGACTCCTAATGGCAGAGTGGGCCCAGCTCAACCTTGCTGTACACTGCCGTCCTCCCCCACTGTGGCTCCATGAAGCATCTCCACAACTCAGTTACCGGCCATAATTGGCTCCTTTGAATTGCGTCCACCAAATCAGATTTAAAATAAACAAACCTCTGTACCATAATAAGGATTATAAAGGTTAAAAAAAGGACACAATAAACAGATCAAACCTTCAGTAACTCAAGGACATCTGTTTCTAATACTGTAGTGTGAAATATAACTACTAAATAGTGTCCAAACAAAAATACCCAATCACTTTCTGATCAGCAAATGCACTATTCTGACAAACCTCTTTGGTGTAAATCGTGTCAATACGAGGGAACAAGTTTCAAAGTCAGTAACTTTAATTCTGAGAACAGCGAATAACACAAATAACACATTTGGTTGGATAGGATGAAGAAATGTAGGAATGGATTTAAAAAGGGAAATTATTTTGTAAGACTTGTCTGCAATTTTTTCAGGTTGCAAGACAGAGGGCAGACCTGAGCTGCTAAAGGGTCAGCAAAAGGGTTCTGGTGGATCCTTTTTAGGTTTTAAGATCTCCATCCTGGAAAATGGAGCATATAGGAAATTAGCAGAAATCTCCTCAAGTAAAGAATCTACATTCTCGCCCACCTGCCGCCATCTGTAAAATTAGATGGAAAAATAATCTTTAAAAAGGTGAATTTTGCCATTCTGTTTGAATAAAGTAAAACGCTTTCTCGTGATGACCGACAATCACGTGGCAGGAAAGGAACTCCGGGAAATCAGAAGCATCCCAAATCTGGATTGGAAGTCCAAACTTTAGGAAAACAAATAATTGGCTGGTTACCAGGCTTATAAATATATATATATATTTATTTATTTATTTTTTAATTTAGGTTTAATTTATGGAATCAAACTGTAATGAGGTTGTTGATTGTTCCATTTAGGTGTCATTAAAGTAGAGCAGAGGTGCGCAAAAAAATAACAGGAAACTAATTCTAGTTTGCAGAAGTTCTCTCACGTTAATCCAGATGCTAAAGTGAAGTTAAAATAAGACGTCAGAGACAAAACAACCATATAAAGCAGCAACTGACAGACAAAACAACCTGAAAACTAAAATAATAGTCGTCTATTGATATATCACTGATCTGTACAAGAAAAAACACACAACAAAGTAAGAAACAACCTGAACCCGCTCATGTTGGCTTCAAAAAAAGCTCGAACCACGTTCATCTTTACTCGTCTTTGCAAAAACACATTCAAACTGCCTCAGACATGCACCACATCTATCCCAAAGGTTCACCCTCTACGTGCCGTCTAAAGTTTTTATGACACATTAGTTACATTTAGTCCAGCAAGCTTTAGAACGGCGTCTTTTACCAGCGACCGTCTCGCCTTACTAAGCTCCCAAGCGATAAAGTGAAAGCAAAAATCTGCAAACAGCAAGAGAAAACAAAGTGAAAAGAAGAGCTAATCTGTTCAGGTGATTAAAATATCCCCCTTGTTTCTCGTAGATGAAGAACTGTGTCAACCAATTTCAACCCGGCGCATGTGTGAATAATTCAAAAGCGTCGCACCGATTTCCAAACGTTTCTTGGAGCCCCAGTGGGAGGGTGCAGGACATCGGTGCTCTACTTGAAACGGCTTACCTGGGTATTAATCTCTTTCTCCTCATCATAAACTCGGATTATTCGACACATCTAAAGGGGGGCAATGACATTACAACAAAGACAGTGAAGCAGAAGAGGAGCAGAGAAGAACGTCATAGCACAGGCAGTTTAGATCACAACAGATAAGAGATCTGTTTCTTTTAAGCTGTGCTCAATTAAAAAGAAAGAAAGAAAAATAAAAGGTGTGCATCATCACCGGGTCAAAAAGTGCATCAGCAGCAAGTGAGGGCCAAAGTTCGGTTGTTTGTTTTTTATAAAAAAATATCACCAGTATCTGGATTTGATAAATACACCAGAGTATCTTTCTACAGAGGAATGTGCACAAATGCACACTCACGGTTAAAGCCTGTTCAGCAACCGCGCAGTTTGTTTCACCAACGGGAATCGGTGTTAGCAGTGAAAGACGGCAAATGCGAAGGGAAGACGAGAGACACCACGAACCAACATGGCGGCTTCATATGTGGTTAGACCAAACGTGCATACAAGTGCATCTCTTTTAAAATGTCGCGGAAAATTTCTTTATCACAATAGTTAGCTGCAGAATAGATAGATTGGTTACGTGTGCTGATACATTACAACTTGTTAAGTTTTAAAGATTGAGTTTCAGAAAATTAGAATACAACAAATGGCCAATAAAAAAAGAACAAGAAATGTTAGGTTACAGCCTATTCTGTCGTGTTAAGACTGCTTGCTAAGGGAGTTTATGTTGGATTCACAAACGTAACTATAGTCGGAATTTGAGCTTCAATAACGTATCCAGCTTCTGAACCAGAGATATGGTCAGCAGAAGATTACCTGGGCTAAATAAAACAGACTATGTGGGTAAATATCCTCTTTTTGGTTGAAAGTATATTTTTCATCTCATTTAAGAAATTATGTTGTTTGAGGTAGGAAGCAGTCTGCAACAATTTTGGGTGCCCTAGTTATCTGGGGGTGTTGGTGATGTGTTTTCTAGGGAGAACAAAAAAAGCCGATCTCATCCGTGTCACACCGCACTGATGCAGTAATTCATGAAAAGAGGAGCAAAACTATTTTTATCATGAAATTTGCTTTTTGACAATATTACAGTTCTATTGAGAAGCGGAGCTATGCCTTTAATGGTTAAAAAAAAAATGGCTCAGGTCAAAAGCAACGAGCAGGTTGTAAAAATGTAGTCACAACTCTTGGGACGTTAATTAAAATTCTCTTTGCTCGACACAAAAAAAAGGAGTTTTCTTTAGATCAGTCAGCTTGAGGCACATGCCAGAGGTACATTAATATCGAAATACTGTTCAAATATTATTTTATCTATAGATGATCATAACATTTTTTACCATGTGTAAAAGTCTCAATTTTCCCATTTAGATGGGAGATAGTTTAAGCCCCACTGACTATTGAGAAACACTAAAAATATAGAATAAATTATTCTATTGCAAATATTTTTATTTTACGCAAAATAAAACAGCATTATGTTTTTTTTTGAGTGGCTTCTCTCATGTTTAAGATCAGAATTGTACTGATGTTGAAATTTAGGCCAAAACCGATCAATAATATTGTTGATGACAACCAATATTTACCCATATTGTAAATAGGTCCTTTTTCTTTTGTTAATATCTTATACAAATGACCACACCACTGACATTGCATCAGTGCTTTAGTTAAACACCCCATAATCCTGGAACCTAGATCATCAATGCTTTAGACCAAAACGAAACATATACAAGTTGTTAATATCGGACCAGCTTTACTTTTTATGCCGATAATGAAATAAATAACGTTGGCGACATCAATTCATAATTGAAATGTTCGACTGAAAAACGGAGAAAAATATTTTAAGTATCATTTCCCAAACCTACATTTAGCACTGCTCGTTTCACTTTATTTTCAGGTTTCAAAATGAAACTGCAAGAACGTTTTCCAAGAGTTGTGATTCTATATTTTTTGCCCTTAGGATTGCACAAACTTAACGTCCCTCAGTGTAACTTGTGTCTGCATGCACCAGTTAAGTAGCCGCCATTCCTGAGCAGGTGGGTAAACGCATGCCGCTCACCTCGTTGTATTTTGCACAGTTTTTGAAGACAAGGCGCATATCGTCCACAAACTCCTGTATGGACTTGTAGTACTGGGAGCTTCGCAACTGCAGCTTCTTCTTCACCTTCTTTAGATCCATGGGCTGCTTAATGATCTTGTAGTAGTTGGGCACCTGGGTTCAGCGACAGTGGGTACGTTACATGTGGAAATGTCTCAAAAACAACAACAACAACAACAAAGCCGTGGGTGAAATTTGAGATTTCTACTTCAGATTTTATCCCACAGCTCGTATCTGAAATGATATACTCTATTCTTTATCCAGGATTAAAACATTAGAACTAGTGTCGAATTTTGATAAGAGGGCATAGGGACATTGTTTTATATCATGGTCATTGCAACAGCAGCAATCTGTGTAGAGACCATCCAAGACGATGCATATATGAATGCCATCAAGAGCAGTTAAGAGACTTTTCAGCTGGATAAACTGAAAACATGACATCCAACTAAACGTTGCATGTAATCAGTCCTGTTAGTTTTAAAAGGGAGATCCCATGACTAAATACAAGCTCTGGAAGTACACTCCGTTTATTTGTGTGTGTGAAGGCTGGAATGAAATCTGAAAAACCGTCGTATACAATATATGTGGAAATACGGCACCTTCGCGCCAGTTTGATATCATGCTTTGTTCCTTTAATTGCTGCTTTGAAACAAAACCACTGCAAGAATCAGTCAAATTATTTCACAGATTTTGATTTGGTGCTTCATTTTCTCATTATCGCTTCATCTCTTTCACTACATTGAGAGCAGAGAAACGCTTCAGGCGCGTCTTATTTGTGGATTTATCTCACAACAGGAGAAAAAAAATCAGCCTGTGACATGAGCAGACGTCTCCAATGTTTCTTAAACAGTTATAGCAGCTCAGATAAAGGAAACTGCTAAAAACTATATAGACAAGCTAAAATATACAGCCCACATGCTTTTAATCATCTGAACTAATACATTTAGGAATTATTGCCCAATTTATATGTTGAACAGTAATGTGGCGACTGCTAAAATGGGAACAATATCTTATGCAGTTCATTTTGTTTAACAGGTCGAAATGGTGTGAGTGAAATGTTGAAGCACTTACAGAGCTGGCAACCGGTTCCCTGAAGCCCATGCTGAGCTCGTGACAGAAAATATAAAGAAGAAGACGTTCACATCTCTGCAAGGAGAAACAGACAAAGTTACACGTCTCGTACTCGTTACCAAAAAGTTCGCTATAGCCGTTCTGACCGCACTGACCCGTTGGTCCTCAGGACTCATGTTCTGATCTCCCTTGATCCTGTTGCTTTCGTCGCAGTACTCGATCTCAGGGGTGGCTACACTCCGGCAGAAGGTGCAGAGAAAGTCACCTCTAAGGGACAGAACAAAACAAAACAACCTCAAACACTGTCAACAAAGTGGATCGTAAATGTTACTGGCAAAACACAGCGTCCGAATCGCTTACTGTGGGAAGATTTTTATGGTGGGTACGTGGCATTTCATGTGGAACACCTTAGGACAGCGGTCACAGCACAGAAGATCGCCCCCATTGATGCAAACAGCACACCAGTCCTCATTAGGGTCGTCCTCTTTCCCACCGGCGCTCTGCGTCGCATCGTTTGAGCCCCTCTTGTCTACCTTCCCATTGGTGATTTGAGGGCCTGCCTGGGTTGCGCTTGATGACTGGGTAGCGGAGGTTGTGATGTTCGGGGTGGACGGCGTGCCGTTCAGTTCGGAACACGATGTCTCAGGCAAAGGTTCTGATTTGATGCGTTCTCCAATATTCCTGTGCGCATCCTGGCCTAGGGATGCTGCTCCGTGTGGGCTGTTCTCTGGACTGCTCATCTACGGCAGAAACACAAAGACAAACCTCTTCTAAATAGGTTGTTTTTTTTCTTTTAAATGGCGCTAAAGCGAAAATTTCCACTTTTACTTTTTTTTAAACTAAAATATCCATTCACAGCTACGCCCTGAAAACGGTGTTCATACCATGCAGGAGCTCCTCCCAGCATCTGTGCCCCGCTCAGTCTTCACAGAAGAAGAGGGACAACTGTGGTCGTCCTCAGTGCCGGGTTCTTTCTTCACCTTCACCAACTCCGCTGTAGTTCCACCCGCCCCCACTCGGCCAGCAGAACTGGAGCTGAAACAAACAAAACCATTCAAACTTAGTATTAAAGCCGCCCTCCTTAGATAAGTCTAGTAAGTTTTCTAGTTGAAATTAAGAGATTCACTCATTACATTTGATCTATTGTAATGATAGCAGTCATCTTACAACAGGAATGTTGCACTTTATGTGGTTTTGTATTAAAATGTAAACAAAGTCTCCTCTAGTTATTGACTTATTAGCAACCGTGCGGTTCGGGGGTGGGGAGCAGCAACTTCTGAAATATTACTGATGTTTTATGAATGAGAGGATGCGTGGACAGAGCGCTGGAGCATTACAAGGAAAAAAACCCCCCAAACATAACAGAAAAGGACATGATGCCAGTAAGAATGTTTGTTAGCAAGGGCATTAGGGAGTTAATGTAAGTTTCTTATGTGAATCTGTTCAGAGGTGTGCTACAACTAAGCTGGCAGAGTTGAAAGCACGACTAACAGCACAAAGTGGGGCTTTAAGCTCTGGATCTCGGACCGCCATCACAACAGAGAGTTTAATCTTCAACTTAATTTTATTTTTTTTTGATCAGCCATCCAAAGACATTGTATTCTCCCAGGCCTGCAACGCAGACACTGGGGCTTTTTCTGGAGGCACGCCTGGAGTCATCTCTCGCAGTCAGCCTAAGAGCACTCGGGAAGAACCCGTCCAGCGTTTTGCTTTCATTGGGCGTCAAAACCCCCATCACTAAATGTCAGCGTGGCAGCGCTGCAATCAGGAAATGGTTTAAAGTCGTCGGTCGTAACAAAAACCCTGCCAAGTTTGACGGATGAGGAGGCTGTCTTGCTCTGGGGTTCGCTTTTCAACATGCTTCCCTTCTTTGCATGTTGACACAGCGACTGATGTTTCCTTCAACAGTTCGTTTAGTTCCCTAATTCAGTCGGTTCTGTTTTGCATTTTTACATGAAGAGACCTTGCTTTGCGTTTTCATTCTGCTCCATAGCGCCGATGTCTCTTCTTCTTCACACAAATATATATATATTTTATTTATATGTACAAATCTATTTCAAAATGTCAAAAAAAAATTGTTTGGGGGTTGTTTTCTTAATACATTCCAACCGAAGTTTAGCTACATCTGAGGCTTTTACAATTAATAGATTTAGAAGTTGTATGTTAAGATCATATTTGTTGAGGTTTTCCTCATTTTTTAATTTATTTTTTAACAATATAAACATCCCTTTCTGCTGATCGCATAGCTCTTCGTCATCTTACCTGCCTCTGCTGCCTGTACTTGATGTACTAGAAGGTCGTGCCGGGGTGTGAGCGTTGGACACACCTGCGTAGGAAGAATACACACGGTGTAAAGTGGCACACTTTAATCTTTCTGTTTGAATGGTGTGGCATTAATGCTGATGAGGGCCGACTTTCTCACGAACACTCGAGTACCTGACGATCCAGGAGACAGAGTCGACAGTCCGGGTGAGGGGTTCATGTCCGTGGAGCCGAGATGATGTTGTTGGCTGGCGGAGATGTAACGAGAAAGGAGGAGCCCGAGATTGCTGGAACCAGCATCTTCCAACTGAAACCAAAAAAAGTTATAGAGATTATAAATGTACCACAAAGAATTGTGGAAATTTCTTTATTTATTTTGGGATCAATTTCAAAATGTGGTGTCTGCAGCGATTTTGTTACACCATGAAATGATTTGGACGTCATTTTAGTACCAGATGAACAAAGCTGGACATTTTTAAATTGGAAACTATAAGAAAATAGAGCATTTAATCCGGAATGGACAGAGTCTTTTTTGTTTATTCTTCCAATTGGCAGCACAAAACCAGTATGTCTGGTTTGTTCAGAATCTGTGGCACTTATTAAAAGTTGAAATGTGAAACGTCACTATGAGACAAAACATAAAAATGTTGAACAAACATACCCACTCAAATCCAATATAAGATTAGAAAAAATATGCAGTCTCAAAGCCCATTATGAGCAGTCAGCCAGGATCCTGAACCACACATTTAGCGCTCAGCAGCGAGCTCATGAGTGGTCCCTCAGAGTAGCTTGGATTTTGGGTCAGCACAAAAAAACCCTTTACTGATGGAGAGGTGTTTAAAGAGTGCATGACAGCAGTTTCTCAAACATACTGAAGGAAAAGAACAAAAGGAACTTTGTGAGAAAATAAAGCAAATCCCCATGTCGGCATCAACTGCTACAAAGAAATGTGACGTTTTGACTCAGGACGTGCTGGACGAAGCCATGAAAAAGGCCCCATGTGTGAGCTTAGCCATGGATGAGTCCACTGACATGCGTGACATTTCTCAACTGTTATTTTATGTTAGGTTTTATAACACAGACCAGAAAGCACTCTGTGAAGACCTGCTGGGTATCACACCTCTTCAGACCAGTACAACAGGAGAAGACATCTACCTGACCATTAAGGAGATGGTAGAAAAGAGAGGAGTAGAGCCCAAAAAAGTGATCTCAGTCACTACAGATGGAGCTCCTGCTATGATAGGGAAAGAAAAGGGAGCTGTAACGAGACTGAAGAATGATAATCCTAATCTCCTAATTTACCACTGCATCATTCATCAGTCAGTCCTCTGTGCCTCCCTGTCAGATGAGCATGCTGAGGTGATGAATACAATGATGAAGATGATCAATTTTCTAAGCTTATCGTCTTCCTTCCAGCATCGCATTCTGAGGGAATTCCTCAGAGAAGTTGACGCCAATGCCGACGAGCTTCTGCTACACAACAATGTGAGATGGCTCAGAAAAGGCGCTTCTGGTGCATTAGGAGGGAAATAGCATCTTTTTTGGCAGAGCTAAAAAGTCAGAAGGCAACACAGTTTTCTCAGTTTCTAGAAAATGAGAAACCGCAAGACAATGTAGTCTAAATGAACTGAACTTGAGGCTACAGGGAGGGGACAATTCAATTTGTGAACTAATGACAGCTGTCCGCGCCTTTCAGAGGAAACTTGAGATGTTCAAGGAAGACCTGCAGGAAGACTGTGTCCCCTTTCCGTCAGTGCAGGAGCAGGTTCAGGGACAGCGAGATGTATCTTCTTTTTTTGACTTTATTGAGAAGCTCATTGTAAACTTCAGCAATCGTTTTGACAGTTTCCGTGTTGGACAGCAGCTTACCATGTTCATTCAGAACCCATTTCTTATCACTGATGTCAGGGCTTTCTCAAAGGAAGTTACACAGCATTTCAAGTGGGTAAATGCTGGGCATCTACAGATGCAGTTAGTTGACCTCCAAGCAGATTTGGCCCTGAAGGAACAGTCTGTTACAACAGATCCTTCCACTTTATGGCTCCAAATGGTTGCCCATATAGCTTTCCCAGCTCTGAGGAAAGTAGCCCTGCAGATCTTGACTATGTTTGGCTCCACATACAACTGTGAGGCAGCTTTCTCCACAATGAACATTATAAAAACGAAATATCGTTCCAGGCTCACATATGAGCACCTCCACACATGCATGAGAATGGTTTTGACACCATTCAAGCCCAGGTTTAAAATTCTGGCAGGGCAAGCAAGAGCTCACTTCTCTCACTGAAAGCAAAACAAAAAACAAAAAAGAAGTGATTGTCTAAAAATGTACAGTTATTAAATGTGTTCAGATTTAAATACAGTTGGTTAAATAGTTTGAGATGGTTGAGTCCAGATTTGAAACATAAAAATGAAAATCAAGCTTTCCTCCATTTGTTTTTTGTTTTTCACTTGAGAGCATGCACAGTTGTCATGTTTTTTTTACTTATGTTCTTCTCTTTACATGACATCCTACTTTTACTCAATAAATGGAAGAACATGAAACATTTGAAATAAGAAATAGATGTTCAGCTCCTTGTTTTGTGACAATAAATATTTTCAAAAAGTACTTGTTGACTGAATTAATTTCATCTGAAAAGCAAAGTAAGGCTTGCAGATGTTGATACAACTAATTATATATATATATATATAAATATGTATGCGCGCGCGCACACACACACACACACACACACACACACACACACACACACACACACACACACACACACACACACACACACACACACACACAC
>JAVLVB010001056.1:558753-570789 GCA_032876305.1 Orestias chungarensis | reverse complement strand
GCAAGCAAGTAACGCACATTTCTTCCCTATGAGAACTTAGTCAGAATAGGGCTTAGTTTAGTCAGATGTGCTGACAAATATGAGTAGTTTGGTAAAATACAGAAGTATGAAAAAGGTTCCCCATCTACCTGTGCTCTTTGTGCTCCAGAAGTTGGCAGTCCCGACACGTTAGCGTGTCGCACGTCTCACAGAAAAGTTTCAGAGGTTCCTGCTTATGGATAGGACAGAAAACGGGCCTCTGTCCTGCTCTAGTGACAGACTCTGTGGAAACAGAAAAACATTTTGAACTACCGATAAAAAACATACTTGATAACAAAAAAACAAAAATGAAAGAATAGTTTAGCAGGAAAAAGATGGGAAAACAAAGGCATACATCATCAGTCGCTGTTAGGCATCTTCATCGCACAATAACAACGTGATTTGATTGAGAAATAATGTTGGATCACAAAACCTTGAAAGAAATTCAGCGTGATCAACAATCTTGTTTTACAGCTTGAAGTTATTTGGACTTTGAATTAATGTCAACTAACAAAAAATATAATATTTTTTGTTTTTTAATATAGGAATTGAATAACAAAATCTACTAAAACCGATAATCATATTCATTATGAAAATAAATAAATAAATCACCCTAGCCTGCTTCTCTGTTTTGATGTCTCCACTTAAAATGTTGAACAATCATTCATAATATAATTTCCTGTTAGAAGAAACATGTTGACCAAAGAACAAGACTGATTTAAACCCAAGTCAACCTGAGTATGAGTAATTTTGAGCCTAACTTCTATTACATCCATATTTAGTTATATTTATGAAATGAACTCCAAGTTAGTTTAAACTGCTCTCTAATAGCATTAGCACTATTAGTACTGCCCAATAAATACTGGTATACCCCAAGAAGGAGTTTCAGGCTATGGGAGTCTGGCCTATAAACAATGACTAAGTAGTTTTACCGGAGGCGGCATCGGCATCTTCCTTCGTACGGATTTTGTGGTCCTTGGTAATTTTCACTCTCTGATGGGCCTCCACGCAGGTCTTACACAACCATTCGCCACACTCGAAACAAAAGCCTACAGTCCCAGCATTGTCTTCACAGCTTGTGCAAACCTTGGAAAGACAGAAGCAAAAATAGAACCACAATCACAATTAGCTTGTTTGAAGAAGGACCAAAACCTTTCCAACTACACTAATGATGAGTAAGATTTTCAATATAAAACCATGTTAATCATGTGCCACTTTTTTAACAATGCAACAGTGGAATAACCAGGTCTCTATTGATTGGACTAAAATGGTTAGAAACAAGCTGATTACATGAGCTGATTATCTGGGAACAGGATAAAGGGAATCACTTTATGACACTTCCATCTTGGTATCAAGTTTTGTTTTTGTTTTTTTATCAAAGTCTCTTTAAAAAAAAAAAAAGCCTACAAATACGTTGACAAAGAGAAAAACGTTCAAGTGTTCATAGAGACACGCTTTAGAGAGCACAACAATGGCCGTGTTAAATACCTGTGCGGCTTTTTCATCAGATGTGCTGTGGGCTTCTGTCGTGTCTTTGACAAAGTAATTGTCAATAATGTCACTTTGTTTGTAGTCCTGGTAGCAGACTGAACACCGCATAACATTGACTAGAGAAAAAGAGGAAAACACAAAAGGTTAAAGTCAAAGGTCTAGAGCTCAGATTCAGACCAGTTTTGAGGCAAAGCAGCAAACAGAGCTGCATGTGGTCCAAAACCCGAGGAAATTTAATTGGTGCCGCTGCAAACAAAACAATCCTTCAGCTGAATTTCTCTGGGTTTCCATAACTTCCTTTTGTTAAACAGCTTTTAATGAAAACTCTCGGTGCAGACGAAAAGGCCCATCTATGTGCGGGAGCTAATTGGTTTAACTTCGATTCCCCTGAAAACTCAATCTCATCATCCTTGGCGTTTTTATTAGAATATTAAATCCCACGGCCAAAAAAACAATGGCTGCTCGGGTTAATCGCTTTATTTCCTCTTCCTTAATGAAATTACAGGATTCAGAGCTATAATTGCTGGTGCCAACGAATAATTAGTTTAGCATTTTAACTTTGTCACCCAATTCCAATAAAGTCACGAGACAGACTTCAGGCATTTTAAATAAACTAACGTAAAGATTTTGGCTACTGTTGTACCTTATAAACCAATAAATCAAACGCCATACCTCGTAAGAGGGAAGAAAAAAAACAAAACAGAAATGAAAAGAAAAGAAAAAAAGCCAGCCAAGTGTGGTAAGAACTAGTTTTGGCCGGTTAAAACTGGCTCACGCTGGCTGGATCCGCACACAGCCGGTTTGCCCCAGCTCCATGGTGACCCCGTGTGTTAGCGGCGAACACTGCTGGACTGGGTTTAGGCTTAAGAGCCCCTCAGACAGGCGTGTATATGGACACACAAGTGCCACCCATTTGTGACTAAAATGAAGCTTTAAGCCCTGTGCTTCTTGTTTGATAAAGACATTTACCCAAGATGCGGGCAGGATTGCCTTTATTCCGTCTAAGAAAGCTACAATCAAACTAGAAATAAGGTTAGATTGAGGCAGGGAAACAGGTCGGCCAGGTGTTTTGCTTTAGACATTTAAGAAAAACCACAATATGATCTCTTATCTTTTAAAGGTGATGGATATTAAACTGTTATAGTATCTGTGGTCACTTTCATTTGACCACAACATGCTAACCAGTAAAATTGATTTCTTTATTATTTAAAACCATTAAAAGTTAACTGTTAACTGTTGTGATCTTATATTAATGTTTACCAAAGCAACTTTCTAATAAGGTAACGAGAAGACATTAAGCTAGAAAATAAATTTTTAAATGGAAGGAAATTGCAACCATATTAGTAAAATGATTAACTAAAACATCCATATTTTGTTATTCCCTGCACATTCCCTATGATTAAAACAAAGAATAAGACATCGGGATCACACATGGAAACCATTGATTATTATAGTCATAAGTATTTAAATTAATTGACAATGATAACATCAGCTGCTTAGCAAATTTACATTACGCTTGCAAGTGAACTGGAACAAACAGGAATAATCCTTGGCTCCTATCAGCCTAAAAACTATGAGGTGAACGAGAAATTAATGAACAGCGCAATCTGAAAATAAACAAGCTCATAGCCTCAAAATACACAACCTTGCCAAAGTGCTTTGTAATTGCTACAAATCCTGTTAATGTGTTATCAAGCAGATGTTATGAAAGTTAACCCGCACGACTTAATGTAATCAATAAGTGGCCGAGTTAAAAGCTCTGACCCTGGAAAGGACAGGATAATCTGTAATCTATTATGTCAGGTCATGTTAATAAATGCATTAAAACTGGGTACTAAAAAACGTATGTATGATAGGTTTTCTGGGCAGGAAGCAGTCAATAATTTTCTGACATAACCTCTATTAAACCAGGTGGAGGGCTAAAAACATCCATGTATGGGAAGTAGTCGGCTTGGGATCATTCCATGAAGACACAACGGAAATATACTAGTGATAATAAAAATGTAGCCCAGAAATATACGCATTCTGAGATTAGTATCTGCAAAAACAACGAGGCAAGAGATCAGTATAATAATCATGAAGGAAAACTATCAGCAGATAGTTTATTTTTTTTGTCAGACCAAATATACAAAGTTGCACCAAGCACATTTAATAATTTTAGATATCTGTGAATATGTTGTTGACAAAACAAACACCTACAACAAACATTAATAGTTGTGTTCAAATGCGTTAAACTGATGTAAAAGCTGTATTTTGATTCGCTAACTCAACATAAAACAATTTTACTGTTAGTGTAATGATTGGTCTTTATGGCAGACATTATGGATGGAATTAAATATTTATAGGAATTACAATTCTTGGTGAACGTGTTTACAGATGAAAGAATGTTTGCTGGGTTTTTTTTAATACAAATTTTAATAGCAAATTAACCAAGGGGGAACAGACTGATTTCAAAGCTTGGATTTATCGACCGTTTCATCTCTTTGCAAATCCTTTTCTATGGTAGAACAATATCATATAGCACAATGAAATATATGCAAAGAGTTATTGCTCAGTGTTGCAATAAGAAAATACATAATTCTGTTGTTTGGCGTTTATAGATTGAATAATCAATGAATCTACTGGGAGGGGATGAAAAAATAAAACCATTTCCATTCTAGCAAAAAAAAAAAGGGTTGATCTGGCTGACATCTAGAGTTTTGTAATTGTAAGATTTGTTTGTTGTTGTTGTAGAAATGTAATCAATTCACACCCTCAACCCCCTCTCTACCTTAGAAGGTGATTAATGTAGTTTTAATCTTGTTAAATAGCAAGTGCTTAACAATGCAGGAATCAGTTCCCTGAATGCAGTCGTATCTAGATAGACAGATAGATAGATGGACAGATAGATAGACAGATAGATAGATAGATAGATAGATAGATAGATAGATAGATAGATAGATACACAGATAGAAAACGGGGAAAACATTGCTTTCTGCCATGGCATTTATTACTATTCATTCAAATCAATGTTATGTATGACATACCTTTACCATCACCTTTCTGATTGTGTATATATATATATATATATATATATATATATATATATATATATATATATATAATTATATATATCAGTCATTGTGAGAGACGGGATTATAAATGTGATAATCTCCTAGGATTAACCTCATTTCTAATAACAGAGACCCCCCATTTAAAAGCCACCCATCCACAGGCGGTCCCGTCCCACAGGCCCGGTCACCAGAAACACTCACCTATGTGCGTGTCAGTCTGGCCGTGCGGGCCCGGCACCTGCACGCTTATCTGTCTGTCTGGCTGCGGGATACATTTCAGGCAAAACGAGTGCAGACACGGCAGGAGTTTGGGTTCGCAGTCTCGAGTCTGCAGACTCTGTTTACACACAGTGCACGTATCCAGCAGATTGATGGGAGTCGACCCCGGCGTGGCCGCAGGAGCCGGGGCTGGAGGAGCCGGAGACGTTTCCGACGTGCTGTCGCTAACCGGAGCATCCGCGGCGGGCACGGCTTCGCTTGCCGAGGGCTCCGGGTTGGAGCTACTGGTCTCTGCGGGGCTGGTGACGATGTTATCGCCACAGTCAGTTCCCCCTTTGGTAACCGCGACAGGCTCAGTAGCCGAATCGCTGCTGTCGTCCACTCCCCCACTGCTAGCGTTAGCCTCCTTAGGGGACTCGGTTTCTTCATCTCCCTTCGAATCCGCTTCTATAACTATCACCTGCTCGTCGCTTTTCGTGACGGGCTGCTCCTCGGCTCGCACAGAAGGCACTGGGTCCGCCTGGGCTGGCGGTTCCATCTCCTCTGTGCCTTTGTTATCCGCCATCTTCCTTCCTCTTACAACCGTCGTGCGTAAGTTTCTCAAACCGGGGCACGTATGGCTGCGTCAGTTCTGACGTCGAAAGACGTCGCTCAATAGCAAAGGAAACATTTAACATTTAGATTTAAAATTTACATTTAGATTTAACAAATAACATTTAAATTTACATTTACATTTAGATTTACTATCTAAATTTACATTTAAAATTTACATTTAGATTTAATATTTACATTTAGATTTAATATTTACATTTAGATTTAATATTTAAATTTACATTTACATTTAGATTTAATATTTACATTTAGATTTACTATTTAAATTTACATTTAACATTTACATTTAGATTTAAAATTTACATTTAGATTTAACAAATAACATTTAAATTTACATTTACATTTAGATTTACTATTTAAATTTGCATTTCACATTTAGATTTAATATTTACATTTAGATTTACTATTTAAATTTACATTTAACATTTACATTTAGATTTAAAATTTACATTTAGATTTAACAAATAACATTTAAATTTACATTTACATTTAGATTTACTATCTAAATTTACATTTAAAATTTACATTTAGATTTAATATTTACATTTAGATTTAATATTTACATTTAGATTTAATATTTAAATTTACATTTACATTTAGATTTAATATTTACATTTAGATTTACAATTTAAATTTACATTTAACATTTACATTTAGATTTAAAATTTACATTTAGATTTAACAAATAACATTTAAATTTACATTTACATTTAGATTTAATATTTACATTTAGATTTAATATTTACATTTAGATTTAATATTTAAATTTACATTTACATTTAGATTTAATATTTACATTTAGATTTACTATTTAAATTTACATTTAACATTTACATTTAGATTTAAAATTTACATTTAGATTTAACAAATAACATTTAAATTTACATTTACATTTAGATTTACTATCTAAATTTACATTTAAAATTTACATTTAGATTTAATATTTACATTTAGATTTAATATTTACATTTAGATTTAATATTTAAATTTACATTTACATTTAGATTTAATATTTACATTTAGATTTAATATTTAAATTTACATTTAGATTTAATATTTACATTTAGATTTACTATTTAAATTTACATTTAACATTTACATTTAGATTTAAAATTTACATTTAGATTTAACAAATAACATTTAAATTTACATTTACATTTAGATTTACTATTTAAATTTGCATTTCACATTTAGATTTAATATTTACATTTAGATTTAATATTTACATTTAGATTTACTATTTAAATTTACATTTAACATTTACATTTAGATTTAAAATTTACATTTAGATTTAACAAATAACATTTAAATTTACATTTACATTTAGATTTACTATCTAAATTTACATTTAAAATTTACATTTAGATTTAATATTTACATTTAGACTTAATATTTACATTTAGATTTAATATTTAAATTTACATTTAGATTTAATATTTACATTTAGATTTACTATTTAAATTTACATTTAACATTTACATTTAGATTTAAAATTTACATTTAGATTTAACAAATAACATTTAAATTTACATTTACATTTAGATTTAATATTTACATTTAGATTTAATATTTACATTTAGATTTAATATTTAAATTTACATTTACATTTAGATTTAATATTTACATTTACATTTACTATTTAAATTTACATTTAACATTTACATTTAGATTTAAAATTTACATTTAGATTTAACAAATAACATTTAAATTTACATTTACATTTAGATTTACTATTTAAATTTGCATTTAACATTTAGATTTAATATTTACATTTAGATTTAATATTTACATTTAGATTTAATATTTAGATTTAAAATTTACATTTAGATTTAACAAATAACATTTAAATTTACATTTACTATTTAAATTTACATTTAACATTTAGATTTATATAGCTATCTATCTATCTATCTATAGATAGATAGATAGATAGATAGATAGATAGATAGATAGATAGATAGATAGATAGATAGATAGATAGATAGATAGATAGATAGATCTATCCAACTATTTAATGTTGGTTAATATATAAAGTACAATCAGTAACAATAGTAATACTAATGTAAATGTAAAAACACATAGTAAAAGCAAAGTAAAAATCCATTGGAAAACATATTTACAAAATTTTATACAAAAAATGTAAAGATAAAACTTCTAACTAATACTACAGGGTAAAGTGTTTCTAGTGACAACAAATTTTGTGTATCAACTTTAACATAAGCTGTGGATTTGTGTCTGTCTGGTGCATTTTTAGTTTTGTTTAGGTGACTGTGTCTCATTCGTAGTAATTGGAGTATCCAGAAATTGTTCCCAAGTAAGAGTACTTCATCACAATATTACAGAAGTTAAAGGAAAATGTATGGTGCAGTAAAGCTATTGTTAGCATTTTTTTTTTTTATTATACTCAACTAAATGTAGCTACTTATTACGTTAGGAACAATTTTCAAATTGTGAGTGAAGCTTGAGTCTCTTTTCAAAAAGCATGATAGTTGGCTATCCTGCTTTGGAGTACCGACAGTATTTGCAACAAAAGCCACCTTACTAAATCATCATCATTAGAATATTTCTCAACAAATGTCAAAAACAAGGAATTGTTTTAATCTTATCCCTTGTGCCCACATAAATGCCAGAAATATGCTTTTAGTTAAACCATTCTTCTTTCAGAACTTTACATTTGCTAGGATTGAAATCTCAAAAACATACAGAAGCGTTCCTCGGAATTAAATTAACCAAAATTTGGATGTGTTTTGATGTTATTCCTGGATGGGAGATCAAGTGTAGATTGAATTACAAAAAGCATAGGTAGCCACCAGTACGTGTTCCTGGTTCACATCCACTTGATCACAGTTAACTGGCTCCTGTTCACCTTGGAAACAACTAATAAATAAAATGTTTTTTTATTTTAGAACCACTTTTATTTTTAGGTATTTAAGGGTTATTCACTGGGTACTCTAAGGATACCTTGTAATTACCCAAAAAATAGAATGAAAGTTTTTGAAATGATGAGCAAAGTTTGCACTTAGAAAAACATAATACGTTCTGGTAAATGGAAACAAAAGTTAGATACTAGATCATATCTCCAAACTGTCGCAGGAATAGGGCGAAACAGACAAACCTGTGGTCATAAGCATGTAATAAAAAGTCTTAATTGATCATTGGAGTTTTTTTTTTATTGATTTATCATGTCAGTAAGGGATTCCTTCTGCTGTTACTTGATTTAGGACAGTCATGCTCGGGGATGGAGGAGAGCAGGGAGTCTAGATCTTCTAGAAAGTCGCCCAATTGACCCGGAGGACGATATACAACAACCATATGCATTTTAACAGGTGCTGTCGTCAGGGCGGCATGGTATTCAAAGGATTTGTACGAGGCTCCTGAGCTGAAATGGGTATATTTCCATTTGTTGGATATCGTTAGCACCGTACCCCCTCCTCTTTTGCCAGGCCGTGGTGTGTGAGAGAATGTGTAGTTGGTGGAGAGTGCAGTCGGTGTGGCGCTGTCTTCTGGTTTGATCCAAGTTTGAAGTCTGCCTTGTTCACCGCTGACTGACAGTTCCATAGACCTACAGAAAATTTATTGGTTTTGGATGACGATGTGTGATTTAGTGAGCAGTGGCTGGATAGCTCAAGTGGTCTGTTGCCTGACTTCGAATTGGAAGGTCATGGGTTCAAATCCAGGCCATGGCAAAAAATACACCACAGCATCCAGTGTGGGTCAGAAGTAACAGAGATAGGTGACACATAAGTGGCGAATAGAGAAGGTAGACCCTGTTCCGTGGGCCAGTTCGGTAGACACGCACGTTTTTACCCGAGTACACACGAGAAAGGCTGAAAGGTGATTGATATATCCGGCTAAGACCACCCCCTGGGAGGCAGATAGAAACCAAGGCCTGAGGGTAGTGGCCAGAAACACTTCCCTAGACAATGGATCCTTGATTGACCTAGCTCTTACTTGCTGAATGGCTTTCAGGTGAGAGTTTCAGCAGGAGATCCATAGGTACAATTTACTTGGTAAATAAGTGCAGAATTAAATAAGCAGGCACTTATACTCCTAGTAAGTAGTCCCTCTGTTGAAGAGTGAAGCAATTCAGGTGCCATTTCATCAACACTTTAAAAAGTTAGAAATAAAAATGTAAATTGGAGAATAATAAAAGTGCCATGGACACCCAAGCATAAAACTTCTCTGAAGGGAACCTTATCAGAGAAACACTCTAATCTGTAGCAGTTGGATTTTGCTTGTTACCCAAATATCTAATAGAGCAATGATCAGGTTAAATGTACATGCCTGTAAATGAATTAATGTAAATGATTTAATATAATATAAAAGCATAACAGCATACAAGCAGATCATCATATATTTGTGTTTTCCCACTAAGGTATCTTTCTCCTGGACATATACTCCCACGTACATTCCACATCTGGTGTCCCTCAGGAAGGATTCGACAAATCTCCAAGGCCACACAGCACTGATTCTAAAGCAATCCTTAGAGCACAACAAGTATACATGAGGTTTAATAAGCAAGTAAATATAAACTTGAATAATCCTAACAATCCCCCTTTTGGCCTCATATAATTATGAGGTCACCTGCATCCTGTAATAAAAAAAAGGAGATTATTACGGCCTCGACCCTCTGGCCAAACCTGGAATGGCTCTTTGGCCTGGTGGTGGCTCCTCCTATGCTTCACTGACAGTGTTCGTGTGTGCAGGTCCGTCTGGCCGCCCTGGCGCGGTGCCTTGCATCTGTCTGACACTCTCCCAAAACCAAGTTCAGCTGTCCTTAGCAGCAAGCCTTCCCCTGTTCTAACACTATAACAACTGTGCACCTCCAGGGCAAAACTAACACACTTGTAAATACACACCAAACCAAACAACGGAAGGTCATGCAAACACAGGTTTGTGACTGGGTTACTATGATGCTGAATGCAGTCTTGACTGAATAATGTCATTTAGGACTCAGTCCTTCCTGCTGAGCTTAACGGCCCTGGCACATGAAGGTTACCAGCTTCTCTACATTGTGTGCAGAACTATTAAGACCTTTTTTTGAGCATCATTTTTTGTTATTCATAAATCACAGTTCTCTAAGTTAATCCAAAATGTCATAAAAAAAAACTTAAATATGAATGTTTATTAAAGTAATGCTTTGGCTTTCTTAGGACAATATCCATACATGGACAATTATTATCTAACTTAATGAGAAACACATATTTGCCCACGTTTTATCTGTTCAAAACGGAACTATCGTGTGATTCCAGTGATTCCTTATGTGAGCAACCATTTGATGTGGAACATGCGATCACATATTTTTTTAAATGTATCACAGGAAGAAATGTGTGAAACCCATAAGAAAAAAGTTTTTCTTGTGACTCACATTAGTTCAAATATAGCACATGGATTGTCAATGTGACTTTACATGTTTTTCAAAGGTGAGATTTATTTTTTTTCCCTGTAAGGGATGTTATACGTTTTTAATGTTTTACAATCTTACTGGTTGGAAGCTATTGGGTGCATATGATGGAACACTGTCCTGCATAAAAATTGTTGTCCTTTTGAAAGGTGGAGTCCTCTTCCTGTACCACTTACTAACATCTGGCTGTAAGTTTTGAAGTTGAGTTTGAGCCTATCTTCAACCTTAACAGGTCCAACCAGCTAATATTTAACAATAAAAAGGTACAGATACAGGTACCCCATTTACTTTTTGACATGAAATGTGATAATACATTCAAGATAATAGTTCCCACATGAAGTTTCTGAAATCCTTGGCAATGCATCGGTTGACAATTTTTTAAAATTTTTGTTTGCGATAATCTGGACTATTTTTAACAAACGTTTGACAGTTCTGTAATCATGCCCCGATATTTCAAAAGTGCTGCATCCCTTTAAGAGGGTTTTGGTAACTTTTAAACAATTTATAGCCAGTTTATTTATTTTACCTACAGAAAAGAAGATACCGATTAATTATGCACCCCTTAATAATGGGTTTTTCTTCTCCATAGGCCACACCTTCCCCTTAAAACGCAGATAAACATCAACTGCTATCTTCAAATCTGTTAAGCTCTCAAATGTATTCAGCATACAGTTGGAAAATCTAAAAACTATGACAGCAATGATGAAAATTGCGTACAAAGGACAGGACACTAGGAAACAGGAGGAGATTTCTCTGTGGTAAACTGAAGCTAAGGTCGTTTTCCTACAAAGCAGCAGGCGTCAGTAAAGCACAACCTAGCCCGGATGTATATATCTCACTTTCTGAAAAAAAATAAAAAAGCTTAATGAAATTTGTTTAAATCAGTTAGATATAGGTCAGACATTTCCATTACCTACAGTACCACCTTGGATACTTCCTGATGCTGAAGTTGATTTTTCATTACTACAAAAGAAGAACAAAGATACATTTTACATTATGAATGAATACATAGTACAAGACTATTTAAATAAATATTATGACTTGTTGCAGGATAAACATTCCTGTACTGTTTCTTTAAGTAGAAGCAGAGTCTTAAGGGTTATAAATTTCCTGATAAGACCTGTTTTACTCATCTTCCGGAGCTGGGACAGAGGAGGATGGAGGGGGACTCTTCATCTATCCCAAGCAATAAAATTGTCAGTTAGATAACGGGAAAGCAGATGGTTAAGTGTTACTTTT